>JAXLNO010000893.1:0-18246 GCA_038087875.1 Malacoraja senta | reverse complement strand
TGCGAGAGTGTCGGTGCGAGAAAGAAATGGATTGCGCCATTGTGAAAGAGACTAACAGTAAGGCACAGAGGGAGTGTGAAAGTGAGACAGATAGAGTGTCAGTAAGAGAGAGATTGTATGTGTCAGTGCGGAAGAGAGATAGTATGTCAGTAAATGAGAGGGAGAGATGGAGTGTGTTAGAGAGAGAAAGAAAGTGTGTCGGTGAGACAGAGATGGGATGTGCCATTGAGTGGGATGAACTGCCAATGACAGCGAGAGATTAATTGTGTCAGTGAGAAAGAGAGACGATGTGGGAGAGATAATGTGCAGATTAAGAAATGGGTTGGAGCGAAGGGAACAGTGAATACTCGGTTGAGGAGGGTGAGGAGCACCAAACGGGTTACAGCGGAGGTCAGCATTAGGAAGCACGTTGGATTTTCTAATTTTACTTTAGAATTACAGCAATTGTAGGCTCTTGAAACCCACACGGTCACGGAGAGAAAACAGACGTGCAGACTTCACAAACAAAGACAGCTTCCAAGTTCAGGATCGACTTGAGTAATAATAAACAATAGACAATAGGTGCAGCAGTAGGCCATTCGGCCTTCGAGCCAGCACTGCCATTCACTGAGATCATGGCTGATCATCCACATTCAGTACCCCCGTCCGCTATATTTAAGAGCTCTATCTAACTTTCTCTTGAAAGCATCCAGAGAATTAGACTCCACTGCCCTTTGCGGGCAGGGGCAGTGCATCGGTAACTAGCACCATTAATTGGGGAATTATGGAATATCACCAATAGGGTAATTGGGGGAAGAGCAACAGTAAATGGGGAATTATATGTGAATTTCAATTATGGGGAATTGAGGGAGCATCAATAAACCAAGAATTGGGAGACAGCAAATTACGTGCCATCCAACTGTTTCGATTAAGGCGACCCAGACCAATGGCGATTAGTAGACGAGCAAAGTGGGCAGAGGGCGAGAGAGGGTGATATGGGGGAGAGAGGACTGTGCGAGTTGGAGACAGAGAGTAAGAGGGCAGATAGGCGGGAGATAGAAAGTAGATGCGGACCTCGTGGAGACAGGAGGATAAATTGGGAGAAAGGGAGGAAGATAAAAGTGGAGAGAGACCATGGTAAATATGAAATGAGTGTGTCAGTGAGAGAGATATGTGTTTCAGTGAGACTGAGAAATAGAGTTATAGCATCATACAGTCACACAGCTCATGACAACATGAGCAGAAGAGGAAAGTTAGACGCAGGAGGAGCAGCCACAGTGTATCGGTGGCAGTTGTTGCATCACCTGCGGTTGTAGGGGGAAGTACCTGGGAAGGGTGATTTGGGTGGGAAAAGATGAGAACCAAATTATTGCGGGAGGAACGCAAAGTGGAATGTGGAGGACATAGAAGATGACTGACTAGTGCCTTCCCTCACAGTGGCTAACCTTGATTCTGCTGTGTGGGGGTGTTTTTATGTTGAAACTCTATCGTGTGTTGTGTTCTTTATTTTTATTGTATGGGCTGTATGGTGACCACACTTGTACTGTGCCAACTGGCACATGTGACAAAAAATCTATCTTGTATCTCATGTATGCTCTTGTAGAAAGATATGGCTAGTGGTAGGATTCCGCTCGAGCTGGCGAAATTGCCAGGGAATCTGCTGCGTGCGACGGGCTGATAGGGTGAAAAATGAGAACCAAGGGGACTATCTCCCTGTAGCGACTGGTGGGGGTGGGGGGGAGAAAAAAGTGGTGTGGGATACCGAGAAGATCCGTGTGAGGCCTCATATAATGCAAGAAAGGATACCACCGTTCCTAAATAATGAGGACATCTCAGATGTCCTGTTATGAATCGCCTCATCTTGGGCGCAAACGCGGCGCAGACGAGGAATTGGGATTAGGGATAGAGCCTTTGCAGGAGGCAGGTTGAAACGAAGAGTAGTCGAGGGCAGCTATGGGATTCAGTTGGGTTTCTAATAATTGTCAGTCGATAGTATTGTAGGTCTCCTATCACGGAGACGGTGAGGTGAAGGAAACGAAAGGATGTTTCCGAAGATGGTCCAAATGATTTTGAGCGCAGGATGGGAATTCGTAGTGAAGTTAGTGAAGTCCGGAGTTCTGCAATGGGTGCGGGATGCAGTCGTCAATGCAGCGGAGATAGATTTCAGGGATAGTTCACCGGATGCACGCCAGGATCAGGGATTTTTCGACGTACCCTACAAAGATGCAGACATTGCTGGGGCCCACATGAGTGCCTTGGCTACACTTAGATTTGGAGATATTGGAGGAAGAGTCGATTTGGGAAGTTTTTAAGAGTCGGAACCAGCTACGCTAGGTGGAGGAAATTAATTGTCGAGAGAAATTGGCTGCCTCTACGGTTGAGAAAGAAATGGGGGGGGGCGTTCAGACATTTCCGGTGGGGGACTGAGGTGCAGAGTCACTGAATGTCCATAGTTAAGATGGTGAGGTGGGGGCCTGGAAACGGGTCGGTGAAGAGATCAAAGGCATGTGAGGTATCACGGATATAGATCGGGAGAGATTGGACCAGGGGGGATAGGACCGCACGCAGAAATGAATGCAACACAGACATCCACCATAGCTTTCTTCACTGTGGTGGAAGGGGAATACATTCCAGACATTCCTCCTTCTCCTCCCTTGTTCACCCGTTGTCAAGGCCCTGATCACTCCGTCGCCGCCGCAACGGACGATCCGATGTTCAAACCCTCTGGTCGGGATGGTCGTAACGCCGAAGTCGGACAATTTGAGCACACCCCGCGCCACGGAGCTCCAAATCGTCCACATCCTTACCGGAGACCGCGGCTTCAATATGTTGTAGGGTTCGCAGGACGGCGGTCGGAGCTCTTCTCCAGCGACCCCGGCCAAGGATCGCTCCAGCGATGGAAGTTCCGCTAACGACTATTGCCAGAAACTCCACAGACCGAAGCTCCAAGATGTTGTAGGCTCGGCCAACGCAGCGATCGGAAGCGCTTTTCGTGCACCACGATTGTTAAAGTCCACGCTGCGCGCCGCTGAATCTTTGGCCCGCCTCTGGGAAAGGCCAGCACCTAAACCAGCAGTAAGGCCACTATTCGATGCTGTTCATGGCCTACGGAAATTCATCGTCTGCCAGTGCCCTGAAGCGATGTGAATTGTACACCGATCTTAATGTGTCCAATCAATATTTGTAGAGCGCTGTACAGGGTCCTCCACGCTCTCACATGCTATGCCACTGGATATGAAGGCCACCATCCACATGCCTTTTTTTTCGCCATCATTTCTATCTGTTCTGCGACCTTCAGTAATACTTGCAAGGTCGGCTTGCTGTTCATTAGCCCCTGGAACATGCCCTTAAGGGTACATGTCCCTACCCTTTCTGTGAACGTTATCACACCAATTAGCACTTATCACGAATAAATTACAGCGATCACGTGCTTCATTTTTTTAACCCCCTGAACCAAACATCAGAAGACTAAGGCCAAGCAGACTGGAGACCAGCTGATAATGAAAGGGTAACCTGTGGAAAACGTCGCAAGATTTACCTATCTTGGCAGCATGTTCACAGCTGATGGAGATGTAGAGGTCGACATCAACTGCCGAAATGGTAAAGCTGCACCAGACTTCAGAAGAATGCAGCCAATATGGTCTAGTGGCGGGATATCCAAGATGCTTAAAGACAAGCCGTCTATTCCTCCCTACATCTCTCTATGCCAGTGAGAAATTGAAGATGAAAAGTAAATTAAATGCATTCCATCAACGCTGCTTGAGGAAGATACTGGAGAGCAGCTACAGAGCCCACGTCGTAAACGAGGAGAGAGTGGGAGAGCGCCGTGGAATCGTTGTTGTGAGACGGGGAGAGAAGGGATGGTAATATTGCGACTGGAATAGAGGAGAAGAAGGTATGGGTGTGGGTAGGAAGGGAACTGGATGGTAACGTTGAATGGATGAGTTAGGGAAGTGAAAGTAAGTTTGTGGACTAGTGGACCAGAAGGGAATGGGGAGGGGACGGGAAGCGGTGGGAGATGGGAAAGGAGTACGAATTTGTGAATGGCACTGGGATTTGTGGGAAAGTTAATTATGAATGGAACATTTGTTCGAAATCAAATGAAAAATGTTAGTCAATTTATATACTTTTGTTAAAACCAATATAATATCGTGATTTCCAGCAGCGATTGAAGCCTCGCCAACAATCTGTCTGTCTTTTCGTCTTTTTTGTTGTTGTTATTTTTAGTGTATATTAGAAGTACGTGTTGATGTTCTCTGGTTTGTTTTATGTGGGGGGTGGGCGGGGGGTCCGAGGAAACTTTGTTTTCAAATTCTTACCTTGTCGCGGATGCTATTGTTTTTTCGGGTCGTATCTCTGGTCGGTCTCCAGCATAACATCATGGAGCTGGAAGCCTTGCTGGTGACTGACTTTGAGCCCCACCGCGGGGACGTGGTCTTACCAACGGGGCTGCGAACCCTTGCCCGGGATCGACGCTCCTACCGCGGCCTGCGGATTACACCATCGTGAAGTTCGCAATCTCGGATAGAGACCGACGGAGGGAGCTCCAAACAACGCAAACGATTTCGATCACCCCGACCCGTGTTCCGATCGCTCGGCGCGGTGGAGCTGAGATACACCACGATGCGGGAGCCAAGACCGTACCTTTTTGCCTTCCATCACAGTGAAGAATGTGGAAGAGTTACTGTGGTGGATGTTTATGTTAAAATATATTTTGTGTGTTCTGTTGCTTTTTATTGGTATTACTGTATGACAAATGAAATTCTTCGTATGTTCCAAAAGATACGGCTAATAAAGAATGATTATGATTATGATTATGACTATGATGGTTATTTAATCTTGCGATGCGGAAGAACGGCAAATGACGCCGTTCAGCTAAGAGACCATCACTTAAATGCAGGGTAAACTATGAGCTATGATGGATAACTTACAACCTACTGAGCTCCAGAAACTGAACATAATTAGAGAGCTATCAAAATGTTATTGTGATTTGCCGTGTGAATCGAATAGAAAGGTGGGTGGGGTGGAGGCGGGGTTCATAGCCCTATCAAATGATCTTTACTGAGATAACGCATGCGCGTAGACTGGTAGTCTTTCTGAAGGATATTAGTATCAGAGCGGGTTTAATCGACAAATTCCTGATGGGGTGGGGGCGGTTGTCTTGTGACGGAAGAATGGATAGACTGGCTTTATATCTGTTGACTCTGTAAGTGTATAAGCAATATTGGGTGTCATTTTCACGGTGATCATGAAATGGATGTTCCCTATGTGGTTGAATCTGAATTCGTGATTTTTTTTAGGGAGAATATGAGGCGGCAAAATTATCTTTCCCGGAGCGTCAAAAACAATCTTCAGAGGCGATGATCGCAAATAACTTATGTCATCGGGAAATTTAAAATCGCAGGCTAGCAAGGTTTTATGGCATCGCCTGGAATATGGGTTTAAGATTGCAGTGAGATGGGCCGCAATCATAATGAGATGCTAAGCAGAATGACGGGGGCCTTTTAGTCTGAGACGACCTATTAAATTAATTCATCGATCCATTTTTCACAGTCGCACAGTACATCTTCAAACTGGGCAGGCAGCAACCCTGGCAGAATCCGTGGTAATTGATATAGGCTTGCCGAATAAAGCGGATTAAGGAAAATCGGTCAAACAGTATGAAATTAAGATTGGGTTGAATGAAGTTTGAAGCAATATTCTGCCCTTTGCTGGCAGAAATCCATTCCCAACCCTCATCCTGAGTGTTAGCACAATTTCTCGTCCCTGGAATTTGTTATTTGCTCATTCCTAAATTAAGCAATACCTGTCACCGCGGGGATTTCACGAGGATGACGTAATTGTGAATAATATTAAAGTCTATTTTAATTCTGGTGGAAACTCATTGGCCCCGAGGAAATCGAAAACGATATAAAATCTTACAATGTTCTGACTCAATGTTTTCCGCTGACAGATTACTCGAGGGATAAAGTCAAACGTCGCTCGGAATGGAAATGCTGGAAAGATATTACAATGTCGAAAAAACATTGTATGTTATTACTGCCATTATTGGAGTTCCGGGTAAGTGACCAGAACAATTGAAGGTTTGTAAGTCTGTGTGTTAACCGGGATTACCCTGTTGATGACCATTTTACGAACGTCCCAATTGATGACCATGATGTAAGAAAAGTCAGTGGTAAAAAAATTCGTGAGGGTAAATGTCCCGAATTAACGCGGAATTGTTCTCATTTTTGACAACCGAAAACAAACCTAACCGTTTCTAACTGAGGATCTGCTGGAAAGTTATTCATCTAATTAGTGGGACCTTGCTCAGAGAGGCACCACTCCTCGCGATACCTGAGTCCGTGGACATGTCTCAGTGTGGAGTATGTCACAGTCGGACGCGACAGTATGTTGCTCAATAGTATAGTAGGGTCACACGAATAAGTTGTCCAGGAGCGACTGCCGTGTGTAATTATCGAAATGAACTGGTTATGGAATGAATTAATTAACAGAGCAACTCAGCTGCTGAGTTGGCTCTGTATCCCCTCTGAAACTCCTGTCGAGTCCATCAGTTGCTGAGTTGACTGAGCACTGATTAACCAAATTGCTGATGGTTTATTCTACCAAATCGGTCCATTCAGAGATAGTAAACCGAAGGGCCTGTTTCCGCGCTTTTTCTCTAAACTAAACAAAACTGAACTAAACTAAACTAAACTAAACTAGACCATTGAAATTGTTGCAGATAGCTCATCGTTTCCTGCCATCGTTTTACCCCCAACATCTTATCCGTTAACGTTGCGGCAGGCAGGCGGGGTGCAGAAGGAGCCATGCCCGATATCGCTAAACTTTCACGCACCTACTGTTTTCGCCCACGTACTGTTGTATCTTCGTTGAATAGTGAGCAGTGTTCAAGTCGGCGATGTCTGTTCCCTTTTTTCATCCAGTGAATTTACTGGCGATTGTGATCCTGTCCCGGGGAAAGTGCGGTCTCTCCACCTGCACCACACGTTATCTGGTGGCCATGGCAGCGGCGGATCTGCTTGTCATTATCATTGTGGTCATTTTGTATCGGATCAATTATCATTTCTTTCCTATGACTTTCCTGGATCTCGCAAATGTGTGCAGAGTTATTTATGCCCTGACATATGCAGCTGCAAATTGTTCTGTCTGGTTTACCGTCACTTTCACTCTTGACCGATTTGTCGCCATTTGTTGTCAGAAACTGAGAACAAAATATTGCACAGGGAAAACTGCGGCTGCGGTTCTCACAACGACCAGCGTTCTGCTCTGTCTTAAAAACATTCCTTTCTACTTCGCCTATGAACCAAGATGGATAATCGACAATATACCGTGGCTATGTGTACTGATGGACACTTATTACACTGACCCCGGCTGGGTGGGGTTTGATTGGTTCGATAAGGTTATAACTCCCTTGACCCCTTTCGCTGTAGTCCTGCTGCTCAACGCTCTGACGGTTCGGCATATTTTAGTGGCAAATCGGATCCGTAAGGGACTGAGAAGTCAAAACAAAGGAGAGAAACGCAGTGACCCGGAGATCGTGAGCAGGAGGAGGTCTGTGGTTTTACTCTTCACGCTATCCGGAAGCTTTATTCTTCTGTGGCTTATGTACGTTGTAGAATTCGTCTATTATCAGATCACGGGAAGAGGGATAGATCGGAATGATTCTGAAATTATCTTTCATGAAGTTGGATATTTGTTGAGTAATATCAGCTGCTGTACGAACACGTTTATTTACGCAGCGACTCAGTCCAAGTTCAGGGAGCAGGCGAAGAGCGCGGTGAAATATCCAGTGAGCTTAGTGCTTCGCCTTATGAATACTGTTGGGCCGTGAGCGACAGCTGTGTCGCGTGCCATGGCAGGTGCCAGTTCCAGGCAGAATAGCGCAGAATGCTCACTTCCGGGACGCTGCAAATGATCCCAAAGGAAAAATGTTCCCAATGTTTGGCGAGTCCAGAACCAGTGGCTACAGTCTTAGAATAAAGAGGAGGCCATTTAAGGCAGGTGAGAAAAAACGTTTTCACCCAGAGACTTGTGAATTTGTGGAATTCCCTGCCACAGAGGACAGTGGAGGCCAAATCACTGGATGGATTTAAGAGAGAGTTAGATAGAGCTATATGGGGCTAGTGGAATCAAGGGATATGGGGAGAAGGCAGGCACCGGTTATTGATTGGGGACGATCAGCCATGATCACAATGAATGGCGGTGATGGCTCGAAGGGCCGAATGGCCTCCTCCTGCACCTATTTTCTATGTTTCTATGTTTTTATGATCCAGTCAAACGTAGCCAATTATGACACTCCAACCAACTTGTTCCATCTCTGGCCAAGGCAAGGAATCCATGCAGTTGAAACCGCGTGTCACCAACTTCCTGCCATATTTTCCTGTAAAGTTACCTATATGTTTAACCTACACTCGGGGTCTATCGTTCTTGTTGGGTGCGGCTGCCCTCTTAATCAGGCACAAATCTGGCAGGCACGGACAATATCTCACAGAACAGAGGGAAGTTTCTCAAACTAAATGTATAGGAAGAAACTGCAGATGTTTGTTTAAACCTAAGATAAACACAAAATGCTGCAGTAAATAAGCTGGACAGGCAGCATCACTGGGGAGAATGAATGGGCGACTTTTCGGTTCGAGAACCTTAATCAGACCTATGTCAGGAAAGAGGGATGCCCATAAATAAGGAAGTGTAAGGTGTAAAAATAGTCAATGGGATTGGAAATCCAGGAAAAGGATATATTAAACATTAGCTTTGATATCCATTCCCTTTGTTGTATCTTGGCCACGCCTAGATAATCAATGTTGAAGAAAATCACATTATGCACATACTGGCAGTAATTGGAACCTGTATATCTCTTGAAGAAGGGTTTCGGCCCGAAACGTTACCTATTTCCTTCGCTCCATAGATGCTGCTGCACCAGCTGAGTTTCTCCAGCATTTTTGTCTACCTCCTATCTCTTTTACTACCTTGATTAATATCAGAGTTTTCAACTATATATTGCTTTTCATGTACTAAAATCGTATAACAATAACAATTGCAACCAACAATTATACAAATACTAATAAATGTGATAAAACCCTGATCCATTGGTGTACGATAGCCCTTATTCCGCAGATCCAGACTCGTTGCTTCAAGTCCATGTGTTTAATGTCCTCTATACATCTGACAAACTTTCGAATAGGTTTTGTAATCACAGGGCTTTCATGCACGACCATCTCGCCCTCCATCATCAATGCCTCAGCATGGAGGTGTCTTACCAGTGGATGTTTGGTTGCAATAAATCTCCTTAATATCTCGTCCGAATCATTTGTCGCATAACAAAGCGTGAAAGCTTCAGTTAACTATTGTAGGTGTCACTCAGTTTGCATATTCCTTCGGAGAGTACGGTAAGGTGTGGCGAGGGGAAGTGACGGGTGGTGAGGGAGGGGTGGGATACAGGGCGAGGAAGGGGAAGTGGGATGTGTGGTAGGGGAAAGATGTGGTTGAGGAAGCAGAAGGTGGGTGTGCTGGGAGGGAAGGTGGAACAGGAGTGAGGAGGGGAAGGGAAAGTGAAAGATTGTGCGATAGAAACGATAGGGTACGGTGGTGGGGAAGGGAAGTATGGTGATTGGTAAGAAAGGGACGGGGTGTGCAGGGAAGGGACCTAGTGACGGTTAGAGAATTGGGTGAGAGTGTTGCTGGAGGTGAAGAGAAATGATGGGAGTAAGGGGAGTGGGAAAGATGAGTGGAAGATATGGGGGTGGGAGAAATGAAGAGGTGAATAATGGAAGATAATGGGACGGCCGAGGTGAAGGGAGTGGGAGGCGGGAAGACAAAGCGTGCGAGATGGGAAAGGAAGCCAGCTCGGAGAGAGGAAGGGAAGGGGCTGCGATGGGGCAGACATTTACAGGGTGTACGAGGGATGGGAACGGCTCGAGGTAAGGAGAAGAGAATTACGTAGATGGCTAGGGGGGGCTGGGATACTTGGAATGCTGCGGCACGGTGTCTGAGGATACGGTTGGGATGTGCATAGTTGAGAGAGGGGATGTAAAAGGTTTGGGAGAAGGGAAGATGGTGAGGTGGCGGAAGAAAGTGGGTGGCCGCGTGGAACAGAAGATAGTGGTTAAGGGACCCCGTGAAGAATTGGACCGCGGCTTGAGGAGAGGAGGAGGAGTGGGAAAGTGGGAGCAATTAAAGGAATTGCACTGGCGTGGAGTGGATGGGAAAGGGTGGGAACTGCTAGGGAACCGATGGAAAGGGAAGGTTGAAGGGGGAAAGGGAAGGTGGTAGGGGGGAAAGAGGTGAAAGGGAATGTGCCGGGGCGTGGAAAGGAATTGATTAGTTGCGGGAGGGGAAGGGAAGGGGTGCGGGTGCGAAGCGATGGAAAGGGCTGGAGAATGAAATTAATTAAGTAGGTTTATTCCCCAAGTATTCACATACAAGGAATTTTCCTTGGTGCTCCGCCCACAGGTAACAACATGACATACAGTGACAGTTACGAATGACTCAGAAAACACTAAACATTAATTATATTAAAACATTAATGATAAAACACCATTGATCAAGCATGTGAACCAACAAAATACCCGATCAAAGGGTGGCTACAGATTTTTGGCTGTTGAGTACAGCAACTACTCGTGGATAAAAACTGTTTTTATGTCTAGCTGTGGCAGCTGACAAGGGAAAGTGAACGGGGAAAGGGAGGGGGAAGTAGTGTGTGGGAGAGTGCCAGTGAATCGATGTTGTGGGAGGGGAAGGAATGGGGTGGGGTGGGGTGGCGATAAAGCGAGTGGAGTGGGGAGAGGAAGGTAAGGGTTGGGTTTAGGGAGGGAAAAGAATGGCAGAATCGAATGGAAGAGTATGTGGTAGGGGAAGGGAGATGGGAAAGGAATGCGGATTGCGAGAGGATATAGAATGGGGTGATCGGGAGGGGAAGGGAATGGATCGGGATGGGAAGGATTGTGGGGCAGGGCAGGGGAAGGGGTGGGAAGGAGAAGGGAAGAGGTGGAGGAAGGAATCTGTGGATGATAGGAGGGGAAGCGTGGTGGAGTGGAAGTAGTGTTTGTGGGAGAGGGAAAGGATAGGTGCTCGGTAGGGTAATTAGAACGCGAATTATGGGGGAAGAATTCCAAGTGGTGCGGGGGAGGGGCGGGGAATTGGCTGAAGAAGCTAAAACGAAGAGCTGTAAGAGGGGAGGAGAAGAGGGCGGAAAAAGGAAGGTAAGGTGGTGGGCAAGGTGAGGTGGACTGGCTGGGAGAGGGAAATCGAAGGGGAGCTGCCGGAGGGCAACGAATAGATGTGTGTAACTGGAGTGAGGCGGTGGAGAGGATAGTAAGGGTTCGGGGATGGGAAAATAAGTGGCTGAGACGAGGAGGGTGGGAGGGTAGAAAGAAATACACGAGTAGCGGTTGGGGAAAGGAATGGGTGGGGTTATGGGGATTGGAGTATGGTAGTAAGGATGTGGGCAGAGCAAGGGAACAGGATGGGTGAAGAGAAGGGAGATGGTGGCCGAAGGATCAGAACAAGTGGTGTCGAGGAAGGGTATTGAGGAGCTGCAGGGTGGAAACGAAGGAAGGGAATCCGGTAGGGAGAGTGGAAGAGTGTTTGGAATCTGGGAATGGAAGGGGTTTGTCAGAGAGCGGAATGGAAAGAAATGGGTTTGAAAGAAAAAATGGTGGGAAAGGGAATGGTTGGGCGACGCTAAGAGTTTGTAGATTTAAAAAGGGTGGAAATGGGATGAGTAGGGAATTGGGGAGGGGAAGGGAATGGATGGGGAAGGGAAAGTCTGTAGGTAGTTGAGGGGAATCGATTAAGATGGGGAGATTAGGTGAACGGGGTGGGGAGGGGAGGGGAGGGACGGGGGAGGGGATGGGAAGGGAACTGTTGGGGAAGGGAAGGTCTGTGGGTAGACAATGGAAATCGAAAAGGTGGGGGGAAGGCGATGGGTGAAGGGTACGGAGGGGCTGTTGGGGGTGAAGGCAGTGAACACATTGACGACATTGAAGGCACGGCATTGAAGCAAGGCATTGCATGCATTCAAGGCAATGCATTGATGTAATTAAAGGCATTGAAGGCATTGAAGGCATTGAAGGAATTGAATGCATTGAAGGCCAGGCATTGAAATCTAGGCATTGAAGCCAAGGCATTGGAATTCACGCATTGCAAGGCATTGAATGAATTGAAGGCATTGAACGGCCAGGCGCTGATGGGAAGGCAATGAAGGCTATCCACTGAAGGCAAGGCATTGAAGGCAAGGCATTGAAGGCAAGGCAATGAAGGCAAAACAATGAAGGCAAGGCAATGAAGGCAAGCCATTGCAGACAAGGCATTGAATGCAAGGAATTAAAACCCAGGTATTAAAGGCCAGACATTGCAGGCATTGGAGGCATTGAAGGGATTGAAGGCATTCAAGGTAATAAAGGCATTGAAGGCATTGATGCATGGAAGGCAAAGCATTGAAGGCATTGAAGGCAAAGTGTAGTAGCCATTTAGCTTTACTCGGTATATTATAATGATATCCAGTTACCTTTAATTTTATGTGCCTGTAATTATGGGGATGGGATTTATACATAGTCTTGGGCGTGTTCGAGGTTAGGAATCTGGCGCGGACTGCCAGCTAATTTGTTTGGTTTAGTTCGCTGAAAGATATATTTTTCGACCATGATCACGACATGATCATGACGTGATCACGAGTATGATTGAAACGTATATATGTTGGAAGACGATGTACTCATACAATAATAAGTTTGTATGTGACATTATTGTTTTGTACTACTACAATAAAGAAACAATTAACCTAACCGTAGTAGTGGAGTTGGGGATGGCATCAAAAATGAAATTAGAAATGCGTGCAACAAAGGTAAAACAGTTACATTGGGAGACTTCAATCTACATATAGATTGGGTGAATCAAATTGGCAGTGGTGCTGAGGAAGGGATTTCTTGGAATGTATGGGGGATAGTTTTCTAAACCAACATGTAGAGGAACCATCGAGAGAGCAGGCTATTCTAGACTGGGTATTGAGTAATGAGGACGGGTTAGCTAGCAGTCTTGTTGTGCGTGGCCCCTTGGGCAAGAGTGACCATAATATGGTTGAGTTCTTCATTAGGATGGAGAGTGACATTGTTAATTCAGAAACATGGGAAAGAAAATTGGCAGGGAACATAAACCTGACTGAAAAAGTTGTTATAGCTATGTGAAGAGAATTGGATTAGTTAAAACAAATGTAGGTCCCTTGCAGTCAGAAGCAGATGAATTGATCATGGGGAACAAGGACATGGCATACCAATTGAATAACTACTTTGGTTCTGTCTTCACTGAGGAAGACATAAATAATCTGCCGGAAATAGGAGGGGGCTGGGGGTCAAATGAGATCGAGGAACTGAGTGAAATCAAAGTTAGTCGGGAAGTGGTGTTAGGTAAATTGAATGGATTAAAGGCCGATAAATCCCCAGGGACAGATCGGCTGCATCCATGAGTACTTATGGAAGTAGCCCCAGAAATAGTGGATGCAGTAGTGATAATTTTTCAAATCTCTTTAGATTCTGGAGTAGTTCCTGAGGATTGAAGGGTAGCTAATGTAACCCCACTTTTTTAAAAGGGAGAGAGAGAGAAAACTGGGAATTACAGACCAGTTAGTCCAACATCGGTAGTGGGGAAAATGCTAGAGGCAGTTATTAAAGATGGGATAGCAGCACATTTGGAAAGTGGTGAAATCATTGGACAAAGTCAGCATGGATTTATGAATGGTAAATCATGTCTGACTAATCTTATAGAATTTTTCGAGGATGTAGCTAGTAGAGTGGATAAGGAAGAACCAGTGGATGTGTTATATCTGGACTTTCAGAAGGCTTTCGACAAGGTCCCACATAAGAGATTAGTATGCAAACTTAAAGCACACGGTATTGGGGGTTCAGTATTAATGTGGATAGAGAACTGGCTGGCAGACAGGAAGCAACGAGTTGGAGTAAACGGGTCAATTTTCAGAATGGCAGGCAGTGACTAGTGGGGTACCGCAAGGCTCAGTGCTGGGACCCCAGCTATTTACAATATATATTAATGATTTGGACGATGGAATTTAATGCAACATCTCCAAGTTTGCGGATGATACGAAGATGGAGGGCGGTGTTAGCTGTGAGGAGGATGCTAGGAGGCTGCAAGGTGACTTGGATGAGTGAGTGGGCAAATGCATGGCAGATGCAATATAACGTGGATAAATGTGAGGGTTATCCACTTTGGTGGCAAGAACAGGAATGTAGACTATTATCTGAATGGTGGCCGATTAGGAAAAGGGGAATGCAATGAGACCTGGGTGGCATGGTACATCAGCCATTGAAAGTAGGCATGCAGGTGCAGCAGGCAGTGAAGAAAGCGAATGGTATGTTATAATTCATAGCAAAAGGATTTGAGTATACGAGCAGGGAGGTTCTACTGCAGTTGTACAGGGCCTTGGTGAGACCACACCTGGAGTATTGTGTACAGTTCTGGTCTCCCAATCAGAGTATATACATTCTTGCTATAGTGGGAGTACAGAGAAGGTTCACCAGACTGATTCCTGGGATGGCAGGACTTTCATATGAAGAAAGATGGATAGACTCGGCTTGTACTCGCTAGAATTAAGAAGATTGACAATTTACAAAATTCTTAAGGGGTTGGACAGGCTAGATGCAGGAAGATTGTTCCCGATGTTGGGGAAGTCCAGAACAAGGGGTCACGGTTTAAGTATACGGGGAAAGTCTTTTAGGACCGAGATGAGAAAAACATTTTTCACACAGAGTGGTGAATCTGTGGAATTCTCTGCCACAGAAGGTAGTTGACGCCAGTTCATTGGCTATATTTAAGAGGGAGTTAGTTGTGGCCCTTGTGGCTAAAGGGATCTGGGGGGCATGGAGAGAAGGCAGCTATAGGATACTGAGTTGGATGATCATCCATGATCATATTGAATGGCGGTGCAGGATCGAAGGGCTGAATGGCCTACTCCTGCACCTATTTCTATGTTCTATGTTTCTGTTAATCAAGAGACTCTTTTTGGAATAGTTAGCAATGATATAAAATTTTGAGATTTTAAAAATCCAGTCTGTAATTTATCCCATCACATAAAGCATAAAAATACGTTTAATTTGACACCAAATTCACTTTCATATCTTCAGTATTAAAAAATGTTATGGACATTTTCATACTCGGAAATTAGCATCTTGTTCCCTATTGCTTTTCCATTGACTAAACACAAAAGCTGTGATCGAGGACAGTCAAAAGCCCATAACTTTCTTAATAATTAAGAGAACTGAAAGAAATTTTCAGTTATTAATGATTGAAGCATTCTGAAACAAATATGAAACAATCTTACTTAGATGACATGAAATTAAAACATATAATTAGTTAGTTACCTAATTGCAGCTAATTACAAAATTCAATTACTAGATCTAAACATCTATCAATTTCTTAAGAATAGATTAACCATATAACCATATAACCATTACAGCACGGGAACAGGCCATCTCGGCCTTTCAAGTCCGTGCCGAACATTAAATTTAAAAAAAAATACTTCCCCCTAGTCCCATCTACCTGCACTCAGACCATAACCCTCCATTCCTTTCCCGTCCATATACCCATCCAATCTATTTTTAAAGGATAAAATCGAACCAGCCTCCACCACTTCCACTGGAAGCTCATTCCACACAGGTACCGCTCTCTGAGTAAAGAAGTTCCCCCTAATGTTACCCCTAAACTTCTGTCCCTTAATTCTCAAGTCATGTCCCCTTGTTTGAATCTTCCCTACTCTCAATGGAAAAAGCTTATCCACGTCAACTCTGTCTAACCCGGTTATAATTTTAAAGACCTCTATCAAGTCCCCTCTTAACCTTCTGCGCTCCAAAGAATAAAGACCTAACTTGTTCAACCTTTCTCTGTAACTTAGTTGCTGAAACCCAGGCAACATTCTAGTAAATATCCTGTGTACTCTCTCTATTTTGTCGACATCCTTCCTATAATTAGGCGACCGAAATTGTACTCCACACTCCAGAATTGGCCTCGCCAATGCCTTGTACACTTTTAACATTACATCCCAACTTCTATATTCATTTTTAACATTTTTAAATGGCCTAAGTGTCCAAATAACATTCACACATGAATTCACAATATAACATAATTTTTAAATCTCATTATCATGGATTTATAGGCCATATGGAAGGAATTAAATGTTTAACACCTGTAAATTAATGGGCATTTAAATCATCTTGCGAGTGGGTTTTTCTGGAACGCGATCATTTGGAACGTTGATTTGCGGTGAATTTAACCCCGTATCGGCATAAAAAATACTGCCGTTATTTCGGGGAAAAGAATCACAGTTTCGCAAATAAAAATGTGTATTAAAGGCATCTTAAGGAGCACTTTTATACATAAAATAAACTGCTTTCGTTTACCTGTCCCGTGCGTGAAATCCGTCCCCGTTGTCGGCGTTGACGGATTCAGAAGCTGATTTTAAAATGACTCCAGCGCTGAACTTGTCGGGAGATTTTTAAAACAAAATACACAAAACGCCGGTCGGAACGATTCTTCAGCAAAAGCTGGCACTCCAACGAAACATAATTCAGGACAAGGAAGGAGAAATCCGCGTTTTAACCCCGCCCCCCCCCTGTCAAAAGCGCCCAAATCTCGCACATGGCCAATGGCAGAATTGCAGCGCCGCTGAAGGTATGTATTGTAACATACCTAGAATATTCATCTTTCGACAGCATTGAATATCTCTTGGAGAGTTCGAGGAATGCGTAAGATTGCCTTCTGCATCATAGTCAGTACATTAGCGACATTTGAGGACAAAAACATTGAGACGTCGTCTAGACGTCGCCTTCATTCAAGATAGTTGGATGGTATGAAAACTGTTAATTGTGCCCTTCTCCAATCTCCATTAATTTGTTCTTCCCCCTGATTTCCCATTTATTTGTGCTCTCCCTTAATTCCCCATTTACTGCTGCTCTCACATAATCCCCCAGTTACTGGTGCTCTCCCCTAATTTTCCAGTTACTGGTGACAACTTTAATTCCCCATTAAATGATGCACAACCCTAATTTCCCCAGTAAATGATGCACAACACTAATTATCCAGTTACTGATGCACAACACTAATTCCCCAGTAACTGGTGCCATCCTCTAATTCGCCAGTTACTGATGCTCGCTCCTCATTACCTAGTCACTGGTGCTGTCCCCTAATTCTCTCCCACAACTCCCCAGTTACTGATGCTCTACCCTAATTCCCCAGTTAATGGTGTTTCGCCCAATTCGCCAGTTACTGATGTTCAACCCTAATTCCCCAGTTACTGGTGGTCTTCCTAATTCCGCAGTTACTGGTATTCTCCTCCAATTACAGAGGGCGACTTCAGCTGTACATTATCCTTGGGTCTGCGAGGCATTCAAGAGTCTGTCGATGATGCAAACTTGAATTAAAAAAACAGAAAACTATGTGAACTCCCTAATATTCAGCTATGCGCTGACATCCGTCTGTCGGTCTGTCTCTCTTTATTTCTCTCTCTCTCTCTCTCTCTCTCTCTCTCTCTCTCTCTCTCTCTCTCTCTCTCTCTCTCTCTCTCTCTCTCTCTCTCTCTCTCTCTCTCTCTCTCTCTCTCTCTCTCTCTCTCCTCTCTCTCTCTCTCTCTCTCTCTCTCTCTCTCTCTCAATTTTCAATTTAATTTTTTTTCAATTTAAAACTTTATTGGCATGATACAAAAACATTGTTATATTGCCAAAGTATGAAACATGACATACATATTTAACTGGCATAAGTATAAATACAAGTATACAGTGCATAGATAGATATGTTCCTGTACATAAATCGCAAGAGGCCTATAGCCTTTTATTGATTGCGACACGGTCTTGCAGCTGTAAGCAGTACAACAGGATAGCTAATTTAGCAATTCAATATTAATTTCTTAGTGTCAGTTAATGTCAATTAGTGTGTGCGTACATATGTGCATATTGGTCATTCACCGTCTCTCAGGTTATGGCATGCTGTTACGTATTGTGCACCAAGATGTGCCGTATCGTCTAGTTCCTTAAAGTCAGGGGTTGCCTGACTGAGTTTGTCAAAGTATGTTTTCCTTGTTTTGTCAAATTTTTTGCATTTTAGGAGGAAGTGCACCTCTGTTTCAACCTCATCTGTCAAACAGTGGCCACATATTCTGTTTTCTCTTGGTTGCCAGAATCTCTTCTGTCTTCCTTTTTCAACTGCCAAATAGTGGTCACTTAGCCTGTATTTGGTGAAGGTCTGCCTTTGTTTTATGTCTCTAACATT
>JAXLNO010000892.1:0-38254 GCA_038087875.1 Malacoraja senta | reverse complement strand
AACTCCGCCAAAAAGGTACACCGTTAGCGCTACAACTCTTAGGCCCACCTCACTCACCATTATCCTGCGATGTGAACTACCAAGTTTTGTTCAGATTGATGTTATATTTTACATTATTGATATTTAAAACTTTAAAAAATAACTTTTCCACTTGCCCTGCCCATCAGCCATGTTCAAAGTCACAATGACGTCACAATGGTATCCCAATGGGTTCACGCCTGTGCAGTTGCCCGCCGCCATCTTAAAATCTCAATGGGTCCGCGCTTGCACAGTTGGGGCCCATTGATCTAATACTTACGTGTTGACCTTGCATCACAACGGTAAGATGGCAGCCAGATCCGCACGTGCGCATTTGGGGGATGGTTCCCTTTTTGAGATTGCCTTTTGATTTGCTCTACCACCTCCTCCCCACGTGGGGTCAATTGATTGGCTCTGACCTCCCGCTTGTCGCCTACCCACGCGTGCGCTGTGATCTCGGTATCCACGCCTGCGGGATTTTAAATGACCACGGCGCTGAAGCTGGAGCTAGGTCTGGGGCCAACAGCGCTGCTGCTCCGGGCCCACATGGAGGGAGATGAGTGGGACCCAGGGCAAGGACTAGGGCATTGTCTCGACCTCTCCCTCCACTTCCCACGGCTCCAGGCCGCTCAGCCCATGCCCCCAGAAAGCCCCCGCCTCAAGTACAACTTCATCGCCGACGTGGTGGAGAAAACGGGGCTGGCACTGGTTCACATCGAGATCCTGGGGAGGTGAGGAGCGCGTTGGGAGGGAGGGGAGGGGGGGAGGGGGGAGGTAGGAAGTGGGGGACAGAGGGAGAAGAGGGCACGGGGAGGTAAAGAGGAGAGTGGGTGGGATAGGGGGAGAGGAGAGGGGAAAGAAGAGGGAGGAAGAGGAGGGGGGAGGGGATGCTGGGGGATGAGGGGAATGAAGGAGGATAGAAGTAGGAAGAGGGATGGTGAGGTAATGGAGGAGGGGAGGTGAAGAGCGAAGGTACGGGTAGGGTTACTGGGCCCGGCTGCAGCGCGCCCAGAAGGAATGAAGAGACGGAATTTGAAATACCTGAACGTCTCGAGGATCTCTGGCTTTACAACGGGGACCCAACGGGTCCACGGGTCATCTGGTTTACCGTAAATCTATGCATCTTTGCTAAGCATAATGCTAAGCAGAGGTGCATAGATTTAAGGTAAATTATAGAAATTGGAGATCTTATCAAATACTTCAAACAAAGTAAAAATAAGGTTGCATTTAAAGAAAACTATGAAACGTCAGGGTATATCATTGCCCTTTCTTTCCACTAATGTATCATTGGGTTACAATTACTGTTGTGAGTAAAGATAAACCTGTCAGTTTGGGCTATAAATTTCCAGTCCGTTTTAGTGTTGTATTGAGAACAAAATGTTGCCCAGCACACTGAGTTATCTGCTTCTCTGAGTCATAGCTAACATTGTGTTTTTTTAGCAACTCGGAGAATAGACAAGGCTTACTTTAACAACTCCCCAGGTGAATATCACATGATTGGTAGTACTCTGAAGTATTGGGTTAAATTATCTTTAATGTCCTCACAAATTCTTCTGAGCAAACTTAAGTTTCAGTACCGAAATACAAAGACATTTTTCCCCCAATCTGAATTATACGCTCCAGACAGTAGATTAGATCATTCCATTTGAAACTTACACATTTATCCACATTTTGCATTGGACACTCAAGTGTTGCCCAATGTCCTATATATTCTTCTTTAAAGTGAAATCATAGTTGTTCTAAAACAAATCTATCTTGATCAGTCATGGTTGAATCTTTTCTCTTTGTTGTTTCTTCCTGTGCAATAGCACACTGCAAAAGAATCATTCAAACATTTTTACTGAACAACAGCTGCCTGCACTCACTTCTGTCAATCTGAAACTTGCTCTTTACTGACTACAGGAGAGCAATCCATCTTCATCCAATTAGCTACCAAGTTATCTATCTTTCTCCAAGAAGGTGCATCTAACTTTCTATCATTCTTTTGGTGCCACCTCGTTACTAAAGGTGCTTCTACGATGGTCTAACTGGGAACAATTCATGAGTTGCTGCTGCATGCCAGGTGTTGGAAACAGCACAGAAATGGCCAGTACACCAGTGTCTCTCTTTTAAACTATTGCAGCATAGATGTTAAGTTTTATATAATGTTTTTTAAACACAATTTTACTGCCACGGCACATATTTCTTCTTTCTGGCACAGTGGTACAGCTGATAGAGCTTCTGCCTCATAGCGCCAGAGACACAGATTCAATCCTTGCCTTGTGTGCTGTCTGTGGAGTTTACACATTCTTCCTGAGACCATGTGGATTTCCTCTGGCTGCTCCGGTTTCCTCCCACATTCCAATGATGTGTGGGTTTGTAGGCTAATTGCCTCTGTAAATTTCCCCAAATGTGTGTAGGAAGTGGATGTAAAAGTGGGATAACATGGAACTAGTGCGCATGGGTAATCGATGGTAGCATGGACTCAATGAGCTAAAGGACCTGTTTCCATGCTGTATCTCTAAACTAAAGCCATCTTCCAGTCAATTCAACCCTCACAATGTAACATAGAAACCATTTAGTCACTAGGAGCATTGTGTAAAAAGACATACACCTAATGTTAAATAAACAACGTTATAGCTGAGATCCAAAGGGAAAGGGGTTAGTAAGTGCCTTCAAAGCATATTCCAGCAGACATGAAGAATGCAGAACTCAATTTATCAAAGAAGAAAAGTCACCAGAGGCTATGGGCAGTCATACCAGAGATCTGGAACCGTGTGCATTGGAACCCAACCATGCATGTACGTTTAGTTTAGTGGTACAGCATGGAAACAGACCCTTCAGTCGACTGTGTCCCTGTCAACCATTGATCACCCATTCACACTAATTCTATATTATCCATTTTTGCTTCCACTCCCTGCATAGTAGGGGCAGTTTATACAGACCACTTAACCTACAAACCTGCACATCTTCCGGGCTTGAACAAATGACTCAATTGATTTTCTTACAGTTCTGTATGGAACTGCAGTATTTTTGTAAAAGGTGCAGGCTGTTAAGTAATGGTATAGTCTGCCGAATTATGGATCTTAATGGAATTCCACAGACTCTCCCATTGCAAGATCTGGATGCAAGAGTGCCTTTGGATTTGCAGTCTTTTTTTTAATGCTTTTCTCTGTTTTTTGATTTGATTGAACATAGTAGGAAGATAGACAGCAGTCCTAAATAGAAAACATTTTGTTGGACTTGTTTTCCATTGTACAATGTGATACGTGCACACCACAATAGAGTTTCTTACTAAATTTGGCCTCGAGCAAAACAAACATAACTTATCTGTGCACCTTTGTTTCAATGTACCTTTTCTAAACACATAAAAAGGTCTACGTCCTTACTTGATCCACTCTGCTATAAGAACTATCTTCTGGCAATCTGTTTACAAGTAAACAATTTTACCAGGTACTGTGTATTAGCTTCATAGTGAAATAACGTGAAAATAAATGAAAATAATGAGCATGGATAATTGAACAGCATATTCACCAAAAATCACCTTTGAAACTCATCCATGCATAAGCCATATGTCATAAGCATCAGGTTGCCCTTCTTTTCTGACTAGAAATTGGCAGAGGAGCTGAACTTCTACTGAGAAAACAGTAAAATAAGGTACTACATGTCCAATGACACATGGTAGTTAAGTTGATCTAGATGCTTCAGTTGAGAAGTAGCAATATGTTGTCTTACTTTGGGGACCATGCTGAAATATGAAAAGACTGATTCAATCCATCCACGTATGTCTATCTATCCCTTTTCACAACATGCCCCCATCTGTCACTATTGTGTTGTTCCTGACATGCTGAGACTCACTGATGAAGGATAAGGATGTCAAACTTAACATAAAGGAATCCCTGCAAGCTGCCTACCACTTTAAATCATATTAATGTCAAATCTGGTTGTTTTCAAGTTGTCTGATATGGCTGACTGGAAACCTTATCCATTTAGATTACATCCACAGCAGTAAACTTTGTCTAACTTTCAAACAGATGGATGAAAGCAATGAGCAGTGCACTACATGAAAGACAAAGTATTGTTGGTGCTCGTTCATAAGGATGATAGTCTTAGCTGATCGTAATACTTCCCAGACCTAGTGTATGCCATTAGGGCACCGTCAAATCTGAAACTCTTTTGGTGATTCATCTTGAAGACACATGTTCTGGTGTGATAAGTTCAATGCACAGCTGTTCAGTCAGAGAAGTAACAAGGACAGAAATGCCAATATTATATATTTTACTCAAAATGGACTATATTCAACCAGCAGCAGTGCTGGGACAAAAAGGTATCAAAATCATACCTTATGTAGCAGTACTTAAATATTTTCTCATTTTCATATGTGCTGCATACAGATTGAAATTTGGATTTGATAAGTGGTAATAAATTTGCAGAAGGATGATTCAAAATATGATTCTCATCCTGTGTTTGATTAGATTAACTTAGTTAAAATGGCAGGTAAAGTATGACGATAAGCCAGGATTTTAATCACAGAAATTTTTGTTGGAAATCCCACAGAAAGTGTTCAGTTATGGCCATTTATTACCCACGGGTTTGTTTCAATAATTATTGATATGACTCCTAAAGAACTCCTTTAATGATAATAAAAATGGATTTCATAATGGAGTTCAGTGTATTCTATCGAGTTCATCCTCCTTACCTGCTGCAACAAGGCAGTAAACACTCTAGCAGATACCTGTGGAACTTTGATAGAGAATTCATAAACATACTGAATTTCCTCAATCTTCTGAGAAAGTAGAGGTGTTGATGAGCTTCCTTTTTGATTGTGTCAATGTACTGGCCCTAATGAGAGGTTTTCAGAGGTATGCACGCTCAGGACGTTGATGGGCCTGACCCACTTAGGTGATTTTATAGGCAACTACAAGCGACTAGTTTGTTGCCACATGTTCGCCGGTGGTCGCCGGGAGTAGCTCCTCAGTCACGTAAAAAGTGGTAGCGTCTTTCTGGTCGCAGCGAAATTTTCAACATGTTGAAATTTTTTCGGCGACAGTGGGTTTGGCGCCAATGAGCGTAACTTGACTTAACCTGACGTAAGTGCTGTTGTATGTTGTCGCCAGGATGACGCTGGTTGTCGCCGGTTTTTCGGCGACCTGCTACGATTATGACAGTCGCCGGCAGTTACCTAAAAAATCATCAAGTGGGACAGGCCCATGATGGTTGGTGTTGACTCTCTCCACTGCTGCCCTGTCAATAAAGACAGGTTTGTGAAACCCCAGCTTTCCCCTCCTGAAGTCACCAATCTGCTCGTTGGTCTTGCTAATGGCCTTTGGCAATCTCCCTCCTGAAATCTGACTCATCGTCATCCATTATTGTCCAACGATAGTGGGCAATTTTAAAGCTAGTTTTGGAAATGTACCAGGCTACACAGTCATGAATATAGAGTGTAGAGCCAGGGACTGAGCACACAGCCTTGAGCTGCTCCTCTATTGAGCATTATCAAGGAGGAAGTACTGTTGCCAAAGCATAGTGATTGTGGTTTGCTGCAAAGGATCCAATTACATAAGGATGGTCAGAGACATGGGCACAGTGGCGCAGCGTTAGAGTTGCTGCCTTA
Organism: Malacoraja senta; assembly: GCA_038087875.1. Classification (NCBI taxonomy): domain Eukaryota; kingdom Metazoa; phylum Chordata; class Chondrichthyes; order Rajiformes; family Rajidae; genus Malacoraja; species Malacoraja senta. The sequence continues at coordinate 32,643 of JAXLNO010000892.1, read as the reverse complement.
CAGTGCCGGTAACCTGAATTAGATCCAGACTACAGGTGTTGTAGTACAGGTGTAGTCTGTAGTTTGTACGTTCTCCCTGTGACCACATGGGTTTTTTCTGGGTGCTCCGGTTTCCTCACACACTCCAAAGACGTACAGGTTTGTAGGTTAATTGGCTTTGGTATAATTATAAATTTTCCCTAGTGTGTAAAATAGTGCTAGTGTACAGGTCGACATGGACTCAGTGGGCCGAAGGGCCTGTTTCCACACTGTATTTCTAAACTAAACTAAACTAAACATAGTTCTCTGAGTTTGAGGATAAGTTTGGAAGAAATGGTGGTCACACAGTCATGGAGTCATACAGTATGGAAACAGGCCCTACGGCTTAACTTGCCCATGCCGGCCAACATACCTCATCTACACTAGTCCAATTTACCTGCTTTTGGCCTATAAACCTATCCTATTCAATGGTGTTGAATCCCATGCTGTAGTTCATAAACATCATCCTGACATACCCGTTCTTATTGTCCAATTTGTCCAATGCAGACCGGAGAGCCAGCAAAATCACAACCCCTATTTGTTTATTGTGGCAGTGGGCCACAGTTCCTTACTAAGGCAGGAAATTATATGAGTTATAACCAACCCCTCAGAGCAATTCTTTACCACAGACAATGGTGCACCAGTTGGGGGCGTTGGTGCCATCATTGAGGTGTGTCACCTTGCTCTTCTTGCTCTTGATGTCATTTTAAGCTGGTGGAAGCCTTGGACGTTAGTAATGAATAGATGAAGATATTTGTCCGCATACATGTTCAGGTTCAATTTGTCTCTCATGTATACTGTAGGTCACTTCTGCCCCAGAAGATAAATGTTTTGGACTAAACATTTGAATCTATGCCCCCTTCAGCAACTGCTCAAACGTGCTTTTATATATCCTATCTTCTTATACCTACCCTCACTACTATGTGGCACTGGGAGTAGTCCATAAATTACTACCCTCGTGATCCTGCTTTTTAACTGTTTACCAAACTCCCTGTTTTCATTCAGCAGGATTAAATCCCTTTTACTACCTATGTCATGTGTGCCAATGTAACAACAACATCTTGCTGCTCACCCTTCCCCTTGACAATGTTCTGCAGTTGCTCTGAGACAAGCTGGACCTTGGCACCAGGGAGGCAACACTCCATCCTAAAGTCCTATTTCCTACCACCGAAACTCCGGTCTAATCTAACTATTCAGTCTACTATCGCGAGAGCCCGGTGTGACTTTACCCACAAATCTGCTACGCCTCAGTGCCAGACCTTGTGCCACTGACCTGATTGCTGCTGCTGCTCTTCTCTGAATAGTCAATCCCCCCCAACAGCACTATAAAAACGTTATTTGTTTCAATGAGAATGGCCACAGGGATTCCTGCACTCTCAGATACTCCCTTTCTGATAGCCATCTATCTATTTTCTGTCTGTACCTAAGGTGTGTCCACATTACTATAACTCTTACCCATGATGCTCAAAGTCTCTGGGATGATCCTGTGGTCATCCAGGTGCATTTCCAGTTCCCTAATGCAGGCTGTGTGGAGCTATAGCTGGATGCCGTTGTTCAGCAACACTGGAAGTTTCCCTGACTTCCAACATCCTGCAGGAGGAGCAGACCGGTGTTCTAACTGCCGTTGTTCATGCACAAAGACCAAGGAAGAGTTACAAAGGTTTAGTGAGGAAGAATGGGTCAATGATGGGATAATGGAACAGGGAGTTGGTGTCAGAGCTTCGGATCAATTGAAAGGACAGGGTCAAAGTCAAGGGGCAATCAGGTTTTGGGGTTTAAATCAAGTTCTTCAAGTTAGTGGTAAGGACGAGGAGAGGGCCGCACAATCAAGTGAGGGATGGGGAAATGGAAATTAGTGTTTTTGTGGGGGAATTGGTGTTGGTGAGGTTAGACGTCATGTAGAAGAAGGGAAAACAATTGAGTGACTGTGTTCTCCTACTTCTCCCTCCCACTCTGACATAGTAATATAAAGACTATTGCCTAGTGGAGTGAATAATTCAAGACCGAGGAATCTGATGTGGTATTGTTGCAATAAATACCTGCAACTGTGTCAAATGCTCATGCCCAAAGCTGCTTCCTTTACGTATGTGGAAGTTTTCACCAGTCAGAACATGCCTGCCATTTTATTCCAGAAAACGATATAAAACAATGATCCTGCAGAAACAACATCAAGTGACATTGGGGAACCACACATCACCGAACTACTGTTGTAGCCCAAAATAATATCTAGACTCTACTGATGAGAAAAGTGATGTGGGAAACAATGTAATGTTGTTCTGCCATCTAGCCTTAGAATAGGAGAATTGTTAAATATATTGATAGTATCTGAACAAATTCTACCTGTGCCTAAAGTCTCAGATCCAAATGCATTTTATTATAGTCTACCAATATTACAATGTCACTGCATTTATTTAGAGCAAATATTAACCTCTGATATATGATTTATGGCTGAGGAATTTATATAACCAGCTACCAATATATATTTTGTTATTACAAAACTTTATTTTATTGAAGCACTTTAAGATATAGATTTATTTTGTATTTGAAGTATTTTATTGTTTGAGCAAATCCACTTTCCTGTTGAATTATCGCCATGCTAGATTATATAAAACATACAGAACATTGAACAATAAATTATTTAACATTGATAAAGACAAGTTAAAACTACAGAGGACTATCTCTGCAAAATTATTTTGCATGTAAGCCCCAAGATATACTGTGCCAGAGAAAGGGATTTATAAGTTTAATAAACCAAAATTTGTCTCCTGCACCTACTTTGGCAATGTAGAGCATGTATAGTGAAACGGGCTTGTCATGGTTCTGATCGGTGAGTTACTATGAGAGGGGACATTCTACTGTTGCATTTGTAGGGCTGGTACAGGTTGTTGATTGCTAGGGATAGGTAGAGTTGGATGATCAGATGATACTCTTCTGCACAGGCAGTATCTCTGGAGAGATGGAATGGGTGATGTTTCAGGTCAAGACTCTTCTTCTGACCTATCGTGCTGCCCTGTTATTGTAACATTCCTGAATTCCTGAAGTACCACCAACACAAAATATCTCTTGAACCACTAATATTACATCTTTCCTTTAATAATGAAAAACAAAAAAAACAAAAAGCAAACATCCTAAATAATTGATCAGTTATAGAGAGCTTCACTTCACTACAAAATATTTCAAATACTTGTCCAATGGACTATCCTTCTATAGCTGGTCTTGTGTCAATTTTTCTGATAGGGGATGCCCTCCACTATCACGACCATGTATGATATCGGTGCAATATTCCATGCACGGGTTTGTTTTTTGTATGATGTGTGTTACATCCTCGCTGTGCTTTCTGGTGGTGTGCTTATTGGTGGCAAGGCCTTTGCACATTTGTGGTAAATGTGGACCTATCTTATTTTTGTTTACTGAGTTTCTCCTCCTGCACCTTTTTGGATGTCTGCATTCGCTGTTCCTGGTATCAGAATCAGAGAGATATATCACACCTGCTGCCCTTGTCCTTCATGACTGTAGACATCACGTGCACGGCAGGTGGTTTAGGATAGCTTGGGTAACTACAGGTTATTTTGTAAATGGTGCCCTGCAGCACTATGCAATGATAGTTGAGGGAATGTAAGTTTAGGTTGGTTAATAGTTGCCAATCAAACCAACTGCATATTTTGTTTCACTGAGCTTCTGGTAGGGCTGACCCTCCTGCAGAATATTGATAATAGGGACTTGGCAATGAACCCTCAGTCTGAAGAAGGGTCGCGACCCAAAATGTCACCTGTTCCTTTTCTCCAGAGATGCTGCCTGACCTATTGCATTAAAGTACTCCAGCATTTTGTCTATCTTCGAATACCAAGGATATATGCAGCATAGTGCTGCATGGTTATACTCACATGCCCTTTCATGACCTAAATGTTACCTAAATATTACTTACCTGTATTTTTCTTGGTCTTGCTTCATTTGCTGAGGAGATGCAAATAAACTGGAACATTATGTAATCATCAGCAAACAGACCACTTATTTTCCTTTGAGGGAGGTATTACAAAACCAAAGGAGTGCTTTCCTCTTGATGTCCATTGAATTCATCATAATCAGGACTCCGTCTGAAGAAAGATCTCGACCCGAAATGTCACCCATTCCTTTGCTCCAGAGATGCTGCTTGTCCCACTGAGTTACTCCAGCTTTTTTGTCTATCTCTTTGATGGCACATTTGTTCAAATGCTGCCTTGGGAGCAAGTTCAGTAAAAGCTTATGACCAATTTTATAGTTTAACAGATTGCCCCTGAATGTCCAGATCAAGAATCCTTGAGAGCTTTCTTGCTATATACACAAGTGGAATTGAGTCTATTGGCTTAGATTTCTTCGTTAGTAATGAGGGTACAGCAATTACCACTGATCTTGAGGGAATAAGATCTGACACAATACATTACATATATAAGAACAACAGTGGTGCAAGAGAAAAAAACAACTGTGCACAATATAATGTTAACAGTATTATAGCATTACAATTACAGAGAAAGAGCAGATGTAAAAAGTGCAAGGTCTCACTGAAGTAAATTTGTAAATTGGTTCTACACACTGACAGGAGAACAATTGAGTTGTTTGATAACAGTGGGGAAATAAGTTGTTCCTGAATCTGGTGGTAGGAGCTTTCGAGCTTTTGTATCTGCGTCTTCTGCCAGAACGGAGAGAGAAGAAGAGGGAATGACAGGCATTTTGAGGTATTATGGAATCAAAGTTATAGAAGATAATTTAGCCCTCTGAGACCATGTCAGCTTTTAGTAGAGCATTCCAATTCCTTTACTCTTTTGCCTAAAGGTCCTGTCCCACTTAGGCGATTTTTTCGGCGACTGCCGGCAACTGTCACAGTCATAGCAGTTCACCGAAAAAGCACCGACTGGAAACCCCCCCACGACAATGTCTACCTCAAGCTACGACAACCTACCACCTAGTCAACGTCAAGCTACGGCAAGCCACCGACAGCCAGCGACCCATTAGGACATCCACCTACAACCACACCTACGACAACCTACGACCACACAGGCGACAATCTACGACAACCGAAATCAACCTACGTCCACCCATGACATGCTACTACAATTGAGGGGGGATCTTATAGAAACTTACAAAATTCTTAAGGGGTTGTACAGGCTAGATGCAGGAAGATTGTTCCCAATGTTGGGGAAGTCCAGGACAAGGGGTCACAGTTTAAGGATAAAGGGGAAATCCTTTAGGACCGAGATGAGAAAAACATTTTTCACACAGAGAGTGGTGAATCTCTGGAACTCTTTGCCACAGAAGGTAGTTGAGGCCAGTTCATTGGCTATATTTAAGAGGGAGTTAGATGTGGCCCTTGTGGCTAAAGGGATCAGGGGGTATGGAGAGAAGGCAGATACAGGATACTGAGTTGGATGATCAGCCATGATCATATTGAATGGCGGTGCAGGCTCCAAGGGCCGAATGGCCTACTCTTCCTGCACCTATTTTCTATGTTTCTATGTTTCTAACAAGCAACGACCCTGTCGGCGACAACTGAAGACAACTGAACACAATTCAGTCACTGGTACCTGTTTCCATTTGGCATAGGTTGTCGCCAATGGCATTCACCAAAGTCAGCACCCGGTCACAACCAACGTCACTTGGAGACAACCTGCGTCATCCTGGCGACAATCTACAGCAGCACCTACGACAGGAAAAGACACACTTCGTGAAGCCCACAGTCACTGAAAAGTTTTGAACATTTCAAAATCCAGTGGCTACCCAGAAAAGCGTTACGACTCTTTAGGCGACTTGAGGAGACTACTCACGACCATACAGGCGTCACCCTGCGACCATGTGGCGACAGCCTAGTCGCCTGTAGTCGCCAAAAAAATCGCCTATGTAGGACAGTGGCTATAGTCTGCTGTCATAATAGGTATTTAGATTGGATTATAACAACTCGGTAAATAGGGTGTTTTTCCCCTCCATTCCTGCAACCTTTTTTTGCTTAATTTATGCTCACTGATTCTTGAGGTTTGAAGGATGATGGGGAATCTCATTGAAACTTATCGAATACTGAAAGGCTTAGATAGAGTGGATGTGGGAGCATGTTTCCAGTAGTGGGAGAGTCTAGGACCAGAGGGCACAACCTCTGAATAAAAGGATGCACTTTTAGACTGGAGATGAGGAGGAATTTCTAAAGCCAGAGAATGATGAATCCGTGGAATTCATTCCCACAGAAAGCAGTGGAGGCCTTCATTGGCATAAAGCAGAGATTGACAGGTTCTTGATTAGTAAAAGTGTCAAAGGTCACAGGGAGAAGGGAGGAGGATACGATTGAGAGGGAAAAGTAGGTCAGCTATTTTTGAATGGCAGAGCAGACTCGATAGGCTGAATGGCCTAATTCTGTCCTATGTCTTATGAATGTATGATCCAGCTGAACTTTGCAGATGGAATTTCTTATCCCTGGAATCATTAAAATAAAACCAGTTTCACCCTTCGAAGACCTCCACAACTTTATGTATCTGTCTGAAGAAGGGTCTCGACCTGAAATGTCGCCCATTCCTTCTCTCCAGAGATGCTGCCTCACCCGCTGAAGCATTCCAGCATTTTGCGTCTACCTCCACAACTTTCCTGTAACATGATGTCCAAAACTTGGTACATTACTCCAGTTGTGGCTGAACCAGTGTGTGGCTTCAGTGTATGAATACATCCATTTTGGAAAATGTCTCTGCATTGAGTTTGTTGTTGAAATAGAGAAATATGTAAATCACATGCACATTCTGGGGCAGAAAATGAGCTTCTGTCAGTGGAACGGTTGCTCTCTGTCTAATTAATCAAACCAACTCTCTCCATAATATTGAATTTCCAGGTGAATCTCTGCTTTAATTGATCTAAATTTGTCTATACTTGACTGAAATCCCACTTCATTGTCCCAGCACTGCTAGATTTGCTCCGCAGCTCTCAACAAACCACAACATGTTATTTCCATAATTTAATACCTAAAACTGTACAAAATAATCTAGATGAGTTACCAAATATATTCCTACAATATCACTTCTTTTCCTCCTTTACTTGCTCGATTGACAGTATAGAATCACATAATCTAAATAACCTTATGCAATTGTCCTGGTGCTCTTAAAATTTAGTTTAGTTTATTGTCACATTACCAGTGAAAAGCTTTTGTTGCATGCTAACCAGTCAACAGAAAGACAATACATGATTACAATCGAGCCATTTAAAGTGTATAGATAAACGATAAGGGAATAATGTTTAGTGCAAGGTAAAGCCAGTGAGGTCCGATCAAAGATAGTCCGAAGGTCACCAATGAGGTAGATGATAGTTCAGGACTGCTCTCTCGTCGTGGTAGGATGATTCAGTTGCCTGATAAGGCAAGGGTGCAACTTATCCTTCTTTATGCTGCTGGCCTTGCCGAGGCAGCACAAGGTACAACTGGAGTCAATGGTAGAGGGGTTGGTTTGTGTGATGGTCTGGGCTGCATCCACAATTTGCTGCAATTTCTTGTGGTCTTGGATGGAGCTGTTCCCAAACCAAACTTCCAAAGCCTTCTAAGGGAGTAGCGGAAGTAGAATGTTTATGTGAATAATCTGCTTCCTCTCCACCCAAAGTTACCCATCCTTAATTCAAATTATCTAATTCGAAATCTTGAAGCGATTGGCAAACTGAACTGAGTCAAGAAGTGGAATAGGCATCTAACCTGCTTGCACCTCTCACTGGAATATTTCAAAGTTGGTGTGGAAGTCAGAGATGAGCTGGTCTGCAAGGTAGACCTGACCAAACCTCAGCATAATCTGCTGCAGAAAGTGCACGTGCTTCATATCTCTATTTCACCACCACACTCAGTCAACATAAGAAAATTGAGATTACATTTTTTTTTTTTAAATACTTTAAAAAAAAGATTAATATTATCAAAAGCCATAATGTGTAGTACTCTAAAATTTCAGAGTAATCTCAGTAGTTTGGCATTTTCGGTTTCATCACCTGTGCAATTGCAACCTGTTCAAAATGGTACGTGGTGGTTGCCTTTGCGTTACAAGATATAAATGATTCTTGTTTAAATTGCTTTTACATGCACCTAAACTGTGGCAATACGTGAGGTGGTCACTGTGTTTGAAAGATTCACTGAAGTTCATTCAAATGTCAACCATTTTAGGAGATTATAATTGTTTACATAAGATTAAATAGCAAATTATTATTTCAAATTGACATCAAAATTATTTCCTGCTCTGCACCACTTAATTAATTTAAAGAAAACATCATGTTGGTTTCCTTCTTGCCTTATTTTTAATATATCAGAAATGTTCAAACCTTAAAGCATTCTTTAAAACACTGCGAGTAAAATTACACTATTTCACAAACGACAAAGAATATGTAACAAGACCAAATTATTTGTCGCATAAATGACATATGGATTTAACATGCAAATTAGGTACTGTATTAATTTAATTATGTTAATGATCAACATATTTAATCACCTGGCAGGTTTTCTAATTAATTACACAGAAGATGCAGGCTGTCACTTACACTTACACACTGTTGATCACAAGTGATCAAACACGTTGGATAAGGTGTACACCAACATCAAGGACGCACACAGAGCTCTCCCCCGCCCATCCCTGGGACAATCCGAACACCTCTCACTGTTTATACTGCCTGCATACAAACCCCTCATCCGCAAGACCAAACCTGCAATAAGGACGGTCAAAATATGGCCCGAGGACGCCACCCTACAACTCCAGGACTGCTTTGATCGCACCGACTGGGACCTGTTTGCACAACAGGCTACTAGTGGTACAGAGGTAGACTTGGAGGAGTACACATCCACTGTGCTCTCCTACATCAACTGCTGTGTGGAGACTGTCATAGTGGACAAGCAAATAAAGATGTTCCCAAACCGGAAACCCTGGATGAACAAGGAGGTTCAGGATATGCTAAGGGCACGCAACAATGCCTTTAAATCCAGGGACACTTCTGCTTACAGTGCGGCCAGGTCGAACCTGAACAGAGGCATAAAAAAGGCCAAAGACATCCACAGGCAAAGGGTAGAAGACCACTTCAACACCGCGGACACCAGAAGCATGTGGCTGGGTGTCAGGGACATCACCGACTACAAGAGCAGCCCCGCCTGCCCCCACGGTGATATCACACTGGCCAACGAACTAAACACCTTCTTTGCCTGGTTCGAAACTGGCAACACCACCAGGAGTGGAATAACCCCGGCCATGGCGGAGGGACAGGCCTTAACACTGAGCACCCAGGAGGTACAGTGCGCTCTGCGTAGGATGAATCCACGCAAGGCTGCAGGCCCGGATGGAGTCCAGGCAAGGGTACTAAAGGACTGTGCTGTACAGCTGGTGGAGGTATTCACGAGAATCTTCAATCTGTCTCTAACTCTGGCAACGGTCCCCAAGTGCCTGAAAACACCCAACATAGTGCCGGTGCCGAAAAAGTCCAAAGTCACCAACCTGAACGACTACCGCCCAGTTGCCCTAACTCCAATCCCAATGAAGTGCTTCGAAAGGCTGGTCCTCTCCCATATCAAATCCAGCATCCCTGACTTACTGGACTCCCATCAATTTGCATACAGGGCAAATAGATCAACAGAGGATGTCATCTCTCTGGCTCTTCACACTGTCCTGACTCACCTGGACAGACAGGGCATGTATGTGAGGATGCTCTTCATTGACTATAGCTCTGGATTCAATACGGTCATCCCCACCAAGCTCACCGCCAAACTCCACCAGCTAGGCCTCAGCTCGCCGATATGCGATTGGATCCTGAACTTTCTGACGGAGCGACCGCACGCAGTGAGACTGGGCCCGCACCTGTCCTCCACTATCACCCTGAGCACCGGCACACCACAGGGCTGTGTACTAAGCCGCATGCTCTACTCCCTCTTCACTCATGACTGTGTCCCTGCATTCGACACCAACACCATCGTGTAGTTTGCAGACGACACAACAGTGATTGGGCTGATCACCAACGGTGATGATACAAAATACAGAGTGGAGGTGCAGAACCTGGCGGACTGGTGCGCTCATAACAATTTGTCACTAAACACCTCCAAGACCAAGGAGCTGATTATTGACTTTAGGAGGTCCGATAATGGAGAATACGGCCCAGTCTCCATTTACGGGGAAAGTGTGGAGAGAGTGTCCAGCTTTAAGTTTCTGGGCACTCACATTTCAGAGGACCTCACATGGTCCACCAAGACCGCTGCGCTGGTTAAGAAGGCACAGCAACGACTGTTCTTCCTGAGGACATTAAAAAAGACTGGTCTGCCCCAACAGCTGCTGACAACGTTCTACCGCTGCACCACAGAGAGCATATTAACGTATGGCATCTCTGTGTGTGGTATCTCAGCTGCACGGAGGCGGAGAGGAGAGCTTTTCAGCGCATCGTCCACAGAGCACAGAGGATCATTGGGACAGAGCTACCAGCCTTGGAGGGCATCTACCACACACGGTGCCTCAGGAAGGCCGTCAGCATCCATAAGGACTCATCACACCCTTGTAACGGACTGTTTGAACTACTTCCCTCCGGCAGACGTTACAAGGCCTTCTACGCCCGAACCTCCAGACTCAGAAACAGCTTTATTCCAAGAGCTATAGTGGCTCTGAACCGGCTTTGCTGTGTGCCCCCCCACCCACCCCCCCTGGACAGTCTCCCTCGGATGGTCACGTCACTCAGCTTGCTTATTTATTTATTTTACTTTTCTTGTACATCGGTGGAGCTGCATACTTAATCTCGTTGCACTGACGTGCAATGACAATAAAAGATATTATTATTATATTATTACTATTATTATTATCTCAGATTCATTCATATTTTCTGCAGAGAAAACAAGATCTTTAATAAAAAGAAATACATCAAAATTGTTCACATCTACTTGAAAAACTATGATGGCCAGCAACAGCATAAAAGTGGAACTTATTTGAATAAAAACAAATGATTTAATGCTCAGGCAATGTCTTCCGAAAAGGCGAGGATTTATTTGTCTTCATTTTGTTAAAGTCATGATGGGAGTGATTTGTATATATGTCAAGGGCTAGGAGGATATTCTCAAAAAAGTGGCTTCACTACAAGTTGTGATGTCTCTGCATGCTTCACATACCTGGATCACCAGGTATGTTGTTCCAATTTATTTTGTAATCATATCCTCACTATAACCTAAATGCAAAGTATCATCTGACTGCAACTATGGTATACCTTTTTTTCCTCCATTGGGGTCAAGGACAACATCCTTCTTTCTTCCTTCTACTTTGTCTGTGCTAAACTCAATTCCCATTCCCAGCTCTTTGTGGAAAAGGATCTTTGGTATTTGGGCTATCAATTGACCTGAGGACTCAGAAGAATCCATAAATGTGATGATTAGCAGCAATATCTTGCATGGGTTTCCTGTTGGACCTTGACATTTGAGTTCCTGTAAATCTGTTGCTTTTCCCTTGGGGCAACATGAAATTTCCAATCCATAAACTCCTTGTGGTTAATTAGCGCCTGTATTTTCTTGCCATTCTCATTAAACTGGTTTGAGGTCATCACAATGTCTGTCTGAAAAGACCTATTGTTGTGAGGTTTTGATACCTTCAACACTGATTTTCTTATGACAATGATTCTACTACTACCATTATTTTGGGGCCAGGATGGTGGAGTTATTAAAGTGAATTAGGCAGTGGTCAATCCAATGGTGATTATTAACTGTGCTGGCACACGCATAGTTAACATCATTGCAACCTCTTAGTCCGTTTATGGTTTAATCTAACAAGTCCTATTACCTGGAATAGGTGAGTTGTCAATTGTTTTGTGTTTATCAAGATGATCATCTGAGAAAGGTGCTGCAGAAGCAGCTTTTCACCATGAGTTGATGAAAACGTGATTGATGACACGGGCATGTTGGTGAAGATACTTCATGGTATCACCCAATGTACATAAAAAATGCATTGTTTGGTGCAATTTGAAGTTGTGTATGATGCTGCAAGGTGAGTGAGCAATATAAACATGTATTTTCATGTACAGTGGGAGATAATGTGAAGCATCGTCAACAACCCGATTTGAAATGTCATCTATGTTCCATTCTCATAAGATGCTGCTTCACCTGTTAAATATTTCCAGTCTTTACTGTTTCTCATTGTGGGTGCACATTCTTAACTTAGTTCAGAAAGTTTACATGTTGGTTGACAGATGAGTCAGAGACCACCAAGACCACCAGCATGAGATGGCAAATGGAGTTTAGCAGTGAAAAATTAAAAGGTAACCCTGTGGCGCAGTAGTAAACTAGCTGCTAGTACGACCACATATTTTACCTGGCTGTTAAGGCCGTGTTTGAAATTCTGAACCAAGGCTAGAAAGAAACATCAGAGAACCAGATGGAACCACCACCAGAGAGCAGTGCTGAACTGCTAGCTACCTCTTTGATGACCCTCAGACTATCCTTGATTGGACTTTGCTGGCTTTACCTTGCACTAAATGTTATTCCCTTATCATTTATCTATACACTGTAAATGGATCAATTGTAATTATGCATTGTCATTCTGCTAACTAGTTAGCACGCAAAAAAAAAGCTTTTCAATGTACTTCGGTACATGTGACAATAAACTAAACTAAACTGAACTGAACCCATTGTGAGCTTCACCTTTCTTTGATCATCATTGATTTGATTTGTTATTTTCCATATCTTTCATTCATTTGTTCTAGGTACCTTTTCATATCTCCAGTTTCCCTCTCCCCTGACTCTCAGTCTGAAGAAGGGTCTCAACCCTCAACGTCACCTATTCCTTTTCTCCAGAGATGCTGCCTGACCCACTGATTTACTCCAGCTTTTTTTGTCTATCTTCCACATATTATTTGCCAGGTTTGTCCTACTCACACCTCATTTGCAACTTTCTCTTGCGAGCTACAATCACTCTGACAAAGGGTCCCGACCCAAAACGCATCTATCCATATCCTCGAGAAATGTTGCCTGACCTGCAGAGTTACTCAAGCACTTTGTGTTCCACTGTATGCAATATTCCAGCATCTGCGGTTCCTTAATGTATTTAATGTATATAATGTATCCAGATACAGCTCCTGAAGGACCGAGTTTGAGAACTGGAGAAGGAAGTGGATGACCTCAGGAGAAGCAAGTGGATGACCTCAGGTTCGTCCGAGAGGGTGAGTCATTCCTCGACGAGTCCTACAGCAAGATTGTTCCACCTAAGGTACTGGAAGAGAGAAGGTGGGTGATGGTGAGAAAGGGAAGTAAATATGGAATGCACAGGTCCCCGGGTGTTGTACCTCTTGTGAACAGGTTCACCCACTTAAAAGCTGTCGGGACAGAAGACGTTGATGCACTGGTTTGCAAATCAAAAAGTGCTGTTGAGCCAAAACCAAAGAGGCCGAAGTTAGGCAACGCAGTGCTGGTTGGAGACTCCATTGTGAGAGGTACGGACAGGGGTTTCTGCGGCAACAGACGGGATTCGAGGATGGTGTGCTGCCTCCCAGATGCCAGGATCCAGGATGTCACGGACAAAGTGCAGAAAATCCTCAAGGGCGAAGGTGAACAGCCGGAAGTTGTAGTGCATGTTGGCACAAACGATGTTGGAAAGAAGGGTATGAATAGTCTGAAACGTGACTTTAGGGAGCTCAGAAAAGTGCTGAAAAGCAGGATCTCCAGGGTGGTTATCTCCGGTTTGATTCCAGTTCCTCGTGCTGGCGAGAGCAGGAATAGGGAGAGACAGGACCTGAATGTGTGGCTGGGGAACTGGTGCAGGGGGCAGGGATTTACATTCTTAGACCACTGGGATATGTTTTGGAGTAAGGGGGAACTGTACAAAAAGGACAGATTGCACCTTAACAAGTGGGGGACCGCCATTCTGGCAGGCAGGTTTGCCACTGCGACACAGGTGGTTTAAAACTAAATAAGGGGGGAGGGGTGTCAAATGGGATAATCAAGGACGGAGTTAAAGGAAAAGGGAGTAAAGGGATAGTTAATGACCCCAGAATAAACGGGAAAGAAAGCTCACAAAGGGATAGGAGTATGGCCAAGTGTAGTAGGGATCAATGTGAATGGTGAGATACGTATGGAATTAAAAGTACTGTATTTGAATGCGCGAAGTATAAGAAGTAAAGTAGATGAGCTTGAGGCTCAGATAGAGGATGGTAGATATGACATTGTGGGATTAGCGAGACGTGGTTGCAGGAGGATTGGGCCTGGGAACTTAATATTCAGGGTTATACATCCTATAGAAAGGACAGGCAGGTGGGCAGAGGAGGGGGGTAGCTCTTCTGGTGGGGAATGGAATTCAGTCCCTTGCGAGGGAAGACATAGGGACTGATGAGGTAGAGTTACTGTGGGTTGAGTTGAGGAATTGCAAAGGCAAGAAGACACTAATTGGTGTTATCTACAGACACCAAATAGTAGCCCAGATGTAGGGTGTAAGTTGCAGCAGGAGTTAAAACAGGCATGTAACAAAGGTAATGCCACTGTGGTGATGGGGGATTTCAATATGCAGCTAGACTGGGAAAATCAGGACCCCCAAGAAAGAGAGTTTGTAGAATGCCTCCGGTGGATTCATAGAGCAGCTGGTAATGTAGCCGACCAGAGAAAAGGCAATTCTGGATTTAGTGTTGCCAATGAACCAAATTTGATAAGAGAACTCGAGGTAAAGGAACCGCTTGGACATAGTGATCATAATATGATTAGTTTCAATCTGCAATTTGAGAAGGAGAAGGTTAAATCGGAAGTGGTAGTGATGCAGATGAACAAAGGGGATTATGAAGGCATGAGAGAGGAGCTGGCCAAGGTTGACTGGAAAGGGATACTAGCAGGAATGGCAGTGGAACAGCAATGGCATGAATTTCTGTGCATAATCCGGAAGACGTAGGATCATTTCATTCCAAAAAGGTAGAAAGATTCTAAGGGGAGTAGGAGGCAACCGTGGCTGACATGAGAAGTTAGGGATAGAATAAAACTAAAAGAAAAGATGTATAACACAGCAAAGAGTAGCCGGAAGCCAGAGAATTGGGAAACTTTCATAGGACAACAGAAGAAAACAAAACGGGCAATACAGGCCGAAAAGATAAAGTACGAGGGGAAGCTGGCCAGGAATATAAAGAAGGACAATAAAAGCTTCTTTAGTTATGTTAAGGGAAAAAGAGTAGCAAAGTCAAATGTGGGTCCCTTGAAGGCAGACAGACATTGGTGAAATTATTATGGAGAACAAGGAAATGGCAGAAGAGTTGAACGGGTACTTCGGATCTATCTTCACTATGGAAGACACAAACAATCTGCCTGAAGTACTGGAGTACAGAGGATCTAAGGGGGTCGAGGAACTGAAATAAATTTTCATTAGGCGAGAAATAGTATTGGGTAGGCTAATGGGACTGAAGGATGATAAATTCCCTGGGCCTGATAGTCTGCATCCCAGAATCAACAGGGATGTGGCTCTAGAAATAGTGGACGCATTGATGATAATTTTACAATGTTCAATAGATTCAGGATCAGTTCCTGTGGATTGGAGGATAGCTAATGTTATCCCACTTTTCAAGAAAGGAGCAAGAGAAAAAACGGGGAATTACAGACCAGTTAGCCTGACTTTGGTGGTGGGAAAGATGCTGGAGTCAATTATTAAAGATGTAATAATGGTGCATTTGGATAGCAGTAAAAGGATTAGTCCAAGTCAGCATGGATTTATGAATGGAAAATCATGCTTGACTAATCTTCTGCAATTTTATGAGGATGTGACAAGTAAAATGGATGAAGGGGAGCCAGTGGATGTAGTGTATCTAGACTTTCAGAAAGCCTTCGATAAGGTCCCGCACGGGAGACTGGTCTCTAAAATTAGAGCACATGGTATTGGGGGTATGGTGTTGACGTGGATAGAAAATTGGTTGGCAGACAGGAACCAAAGAGTAGGAGTGAACAGGTCCTTTTCAGAATGGCAGGCAGTGGCGAGTGGAGTGCCGCAAGGCTCGGTGTTGGGGCCGCAACTGTTTACCATATATATTAATGATTTGGAAGAGAGAATTAGGAGCAACACTAGCAAGTTTGCGGATGACACAAAGCTGGGTGACAGTGTGAACTGTGAAGAGGATGTTGGGAGGTTGCAGGGTGACCTGGACAGGTTGAGTGAGTGGGCAGATGCATGGCAGATGCACTATAATATAGATAAATGTGAGGTTATCCACTTTGGTGGCAAAAACAAGGGGGCAGATTATTATCTCAATGGGGTTAGGTTAGGCAAGGGAGAGATACAGCGTGACCAGGGTGTCCTTGTACACCGGTCATTAAAAGTTGGTGTGCAGGTACAGGAGGCAGTGAAGAAAGCTAATGGAATGTTGGCCTTCATAACAAGAGGATTTCAGTATAGGAGTAGAGAGGTTCTTCTGCAGTTGTATAGGGCTCTGGTGAGACCACATCTGGAGTACTGCGTATGGTTTTGGTCTCCTAATTTGAGGAAGGACATCCTTGTGATTGAGGCAGTGCAGCATAGGTTCACGAGATTGATCCCTGGGATGGCGGGAATGTCATATGAGGAAAGATTGAGGTGAGAAAACCTAGAGAGTTGTGAATTTGTGGAATTCCCGGCCACAGAGGGTAGTGGAGGCCAAATCACTGGATTTAAGAGAGAGTTAGATAGAGCTCGTGGGGCTAGTGGAATCAAGGGATATGGGGAGAAGGCAGGCACGGGTTATTGATTGGGGATGATCAGCCATGATCACAATGAATGACGGTGCTGGCTCAAAGGGCCGAATGGCCTCCTCCTGCACCTATTTTCTATGTTTCTATGTTTCTATGCAATCTTCTTCCATATATCTATAAATATGGTACAATATGGTGCAACTGTACTGTAAATAATTTACCACCTAACTTATCTGTCAACCATTTACGTGTTTTCCTTGCAATTTTGTATTATCCATGCCTATTATGATGGATACAATGCATTTTGTTTCAAAAAAATTTAAGATGAATTCATGAATAAGAATAATGTTCAAGGAATGCTTTTATGAGAACAAAAAAAACTTCTCAAAGCACTACTGACAGAGAATATAAAAATGGAATTGTGGTGAAAGAAAATGGATTTTGGGCAGAGTAGATCTTATTGACTGAAGCAGCTATATGCATTGGACTCTGCACATTTTTGGTAATTGTGCTTTGGTCTTCAGTGCCTATACTACACAGGTGTATAGGAAATGGTAAACATTCCTAATGGCATCCACTATTCTTGCAACGATGAAATCACTTGAACAATTATTCTTTACTCTCTGTGCTTTTTGGGTGAAGAGGTTGTCTGTAATCCAAACATTGGTTCGTGTGGCGAATCCCTGCCATTTGTTTTCAAAATGGCAACAAGTAATTCTTTACATGTGAATTTAGGCCTGCCATACAGTTTGCACACATGAGTCGTATGATTGAAGATTGTAAAAAATATGTTGCTTCATATGCCATTTGATTAAAATGTCTATCTCTGAGCATTGCAATAACTGGCATAGTGTTTCATAGGATGCCATTTAACAATACCAAGGAATTTCCAAACGAACATATTTTAGATCCATTACATTTGCCTTATCTTTAGTTTTTTCTTTAGTAAATTGAGTGATATAATCTATCAGACACATGTTATTATATATCTATTATCATCTATATATCTATATATCTCCACAGTCACATCTGTGGAGTCTTTTAAGTTCCTGGGAACCATCATCTCCAAGGACCTTAAGTGGGGGGCTACCATCGACTCCACAGTCAAAAAGGCACAACAGAGGATGTACTTCCTACGGCAGCTGAGGAACACAATCTGCCGCAGGCAATGATGGTCCAATTCTACACGGCCATCATAGAGTCTGTTCTCACCTTCTCCATCATGTTCTGGTTTGGCTCAGCCACCAAGCACGACTCCTGGAGGCTGCAGCGAATCGTCCGATCAGCTGAGAAGATTATTGGCTGCAACCTTCCCTCCATTGATGAACTGTGCACTACAAGGGCCAGGAAGCGAGCGGGCAAGATTATCTCTGACCCCTCTCATCCTGGCCACAAACTCTTTGAATCACTTCCCTCTGGAAAGCGACTCCGGACTGTCAAAGCTGCCACAGCCAGACATAAAAACAGTTTTTATCCACGAGTAGTTGCTCTACTCAACAGCCAAAAATCTGTAGCCTCCCTTTGATCTGGTATTTTGTTGGTTCACATGCTTGATCAATGGTGTTTTATCATTAATGTTTTATTATTATTAATGTTTGGTGTTTTCTGAGTCATTCGTAACTGTCACTGTATGTCATGTTGTTGCTTGTGGGCGGAGCACCAAGGCAAATTCCTTGTATGTAAATACTTGGCCAATAAAATTACTTACTTACTTACTTACTTACTTATTAGTACCTTATCAATATTGATATAATCCATTGATCTATATTGTTCAACCATAGTCACAAGTCTACCATACATTAATTATTGAAATTAATTTATTAATTATTGTGTTTCGAAAATCCAAAACATTACATCTATAAAACTAACCATGTATTTTTCAGGTTTTTTTTCTATACCTTTCTGATTACTGATTATTACTTCTGCCATTAAATAAACACGTCTATCATCTAGAATTGTTTTATTTCCATGTGCATATTTAGGAATCACGTTCGGTCCACCAATCTCCTCGTATTAATTCCCCTCCAGATTACTTTTTGTTTACTGTGGAAACATTAACTTTGTTTAATTGCAGAGTGTCCCTTTAGAACATGTATTTAAAAGGTTGAAATTACTTCACATTGATAACGGTAATAATGTTCTTAAGCTCAATGGTTGCAAAGACAGACTTACATAAGCTTAGATAAAACCTAATTATCTTGCCAGTTCCTGTTCTTTGAGCAAAATGTATGGTTCAGTCTCAAATATTTTTCATTTATATTCATCATAACCCCACTACTGCCTCTTCTGTATCTTCACACAAATAAATCCCTAAAAACTGACCAAACCATCTAATCAAGGCACAACAGCAACACATCCAATTACAACAGGCTTCAACATTCCTTATCCATATTTTAGCCTTTTTGTATGCTTTCCAGGTGCTTCCATTCTCAATTTTAACATTGTTTATTTTTTTATTTCATCAGGCAATAAGAACATGTTTTCAAATGTATGAATTCCATTATTCAAAGTATTTTAGTTAATGATAAACCACAGACAAGCTGCCATTAAAATAAATGAGAGAAACCAACTGCTGGGAAGAAAGTAAATGGAGCTATTTTCTTTCATTAAATTAGTTGAAAGATCTTGAATTGTTTTCAAATGCATGTGTTCATGCATGTGATTTGGTCTTTTAACTACTGTATATATTTTTTAACATTACTTTTTTTAAATGTTGTGAATATCTTTGACATTTTCAAACATTTCAAAAAATTGATAACTATGGCAACTGGTGAGCTGGGGTGGGGTCTTGCAGACTGTCAATATATTTCTGCAGCCTTTTTAGACTTTTTAGAGATACAGTGTGGAAACAAAATACAAATTATTAACCTGCAATGAATCAGCAGATCTGCGTTCAAACCTGACTTTGAATGCTTTCTGCATGGAATTTGCACAATCTCCCTGTGACCATGTGGGTTTCCTGTAAGTGTTCCAGTTTTGTCTCACATCCCAAAAACATGTAAATTAGCTTAATTTGTTATTGTAGTTGGCTCTTGTGTGTAAGTGAATTATACAATTTAGGGGTAATAGATAAGACTGTGGGAAATATTTCAAAAAAGCTGATTAGCCTTAATATCTATGATTCAGGGAAAGGAGTATGCAATGACATATTTCCTGTTTTTAGTAACTCTTCTGAAGGTACCATTGAACCCTTCTGAAGGTACCATGTATAAATGATGATAGTCCTGGGATACAAGCTTTGAAGTTTTAGGATTTTAAGTTAATGCAGTTAGAAAAAAACAGCAACATGGTGTATTCCCCGGATGCTCAGAAAGCCGAATGCCGAAAATCAGATTATGCAATGCTATATTTTTGTGTTTTGAGCAATTTCATTTCAATTAAAACAGAAATGTAAAGATAACCAGAGACATTGTACTGTAATTTACATGGTGTTAATTTGCAGGTCCTCCATTCCTCCAGGTTCAACATTTGTTGAAGTCCAGGCAAGCACCGTGACATCAAGACATCCAAGCCACATCTGAATGCCACATGTACATATTTTGTCCATGCATTTGTGCTTTAGCATTAGTTAAAGGAGATCATTTAAAGCCAGTCCCAGCTTGTGGAGTGTGACACTGAGATTCTGTGTCACACAACCCCTTTTAAGAAATGTACCAATCCAATGCTCTTTTCTGGATCCCCACAACACTGCCCAGCTTATGATCACTGCTCAACCCCAATGCTGACTGCCATTGTAATGACCAGACCACCCCTTATCCCCTCTCTGGTCAAACACTTTTGCTTTATCTTTTTTTAAATTCCTCCATTTTTGATAGCTGTTCCTAATCATATTCTCTACTCTTGAGGACCAACGGTTCGAATGCATCTATCAGTTTTCCAAACAGTTCCAGAGGTTTTCACTGGGTGGCACCATGATGGCAGCCTCGCCAACAGTCTGTCTGTCCCTTTGTCTCTTTTTTGTTATTTTTAGTGGGTTTTAAAAGTTTGTGTTAATGTTGTCTGGATTGTTTTATGTGGGGGGTGGGGGAAGGCGTTGGGAGAAACTTTTTTTCAATCTCTTACCTTGCCGGAGATGCAATTGTTTTCTGGGTCATATCTCCAGTTGCTCTGCGGCCTAACATTGTGTTTTCTGGATACCTTGCTCGGGACTGAACTTGGGCCCCACTGCAGGGCGTGGACTTACCATCGGGGCTGAGCCCTTGCCTGGGATCGATGCTCCAACCACGGCCTGCGGATTTTAACATCAGGAGCTCGCAGTCTCGGGTAAGAGACCAATGCCGTGAGCAAAGTCGAAGAAGGTTTCGACCAGCCCTGACCCAGGGTCGATCACCGGCACGGGGAGCTGACATCCCCCCCAATGCAGGAGCTTGATTGCTCCGACACGGAGGGCCCGACTGCCAGCTACGGGAGTCAAGATCGTCCCGTCAACGGAAGGCTCAAGGGCCCCAACCATGGGAGAACAAAGAAGGGAAGAGATTGAACATGTTTTTGCCTTCCATCACAGTGAGGATTGTGGAGGAGTCACTGTGGTGGATGTTTATGTTAAAATGTATTTTGTGTGTTCTGTTACTTTTTATTAGTATGACTGTATGACAAATCAAATTCCTCATATGGTGCAAAACATACTAGGCTAATAAAGTATGATTATGATTGTGATTGTTTTGTTTTCCCTTTGCTTACAACTCCTTAATTGTCTGTGTTTCCTTAAATTAGATTTTGAAATGATTAGCCTTTCTCAACACTTCATCAACCTGAAACCCTTATGATTGTGCAACAAGTGCTAAAGAGAGAATCTTATTTTGAAGAAATCAATAACATTTTCAATTAGAGTTTTGACCAGAATTTTCAGGAGTCGTTAACCATTTAAAACTGACAGGCATTACGATGAAAATCTATCTCTGCATTAATTAATTGCCTGGGGATTGAGGTGATATGATTTATTACACTTTGCAATAATACAATGTCTTTTGCATGGATGCTGTGACTACACTTGAGTCACTTATGTTTCAAAAAATAAATTATGTGACTGAATAGCACAACTTGGGGACATTGGTCCACTGATCACTGTATCATAGCCTTAAGGGAATGAATCATGCCATGTAGATAATAGATAAAATAATCAAGAAGTAGATAACTGGAAAAAAATGCTGTGTTATGTCTGTGAGTAATTGTTTCTTGAGGGACTCATGAATCTCAAGGAAGAATTAACAAATTTATAACAAAATCTATTTGTCATTACTTGTGTCAGAACCCCATTTTCACCAGTTTAATTCATAGTCAGAACCATTTTAGGAGGCAAATGAGTTAGTTAATGTTCGTCAACTGGAAGCAACTGTTATCTTCGTAATAAAGAAATTATATTGTAAATACAACAAAAACGTTACCGATAGATGAGCAAGGACAGAGTTGAGACTGAAATTACAAATCACAAGGTCCCATTTGGGTTGATCTGCTTGATATATGTATATATTGTTTCAGCCTGCTGCTTAGGGGACCATTATGCATGACTTAGGTGACTGGAAAGTGCATGGACTTTACTCAAGCATGTATCTTTCTTCAAGTGTATATATCAAGGGATATAGGGAAAAAGTAGGAACGGGTTACTGATTTTAGATGATCATATTGAACTAGCTCGACTGGACGAATGGCCTACTCCTGCACCTATTTTTCTATTTTCTATGTTTCTATGTTTCTATGGACAAAGCACACAAACCCAGGGATCAATCTTTTTTGCTCTTCCTCTAACCTTCTTTAATTAGGGTTAATAGATATTATTCATGGTACATTCTCACCAACACTCAATATAATTGCACTGAAGTCTTTAGTCAAATACTCTCCCAATAAAGGCTCACATCCTCTTTGCCTACCTTACTGCTCTCTGCAATTTCCTGTCATTGACTCATGAATAAGGACATCTTTGTCTCTCTGTGCCCTTTCCATGTCTCACTATTTATAAAGTACTCAAGTACTTTGTCTTTCTGTTTCTCGACAAAAGTGTGCAACCTCACATTTTCCAACTATATATTTCATCAACTGTGTCCTTAGTCAATCTATATTCCCCGAAGCATCTCTGCCTCCTAAAAGGAGGCAACAAAACTTTGTGGATTAGCGATAGACTAAAGTTTCTTTTGCTTACAAACTGCTCCCCTCATCCATTGCAAAGAGTTGTGGCCTGACCACTGTGGCATAACAGCAGCCACATCCAACTTGAAAATGACATCATTAGGCCCAGATTTCTGTCCATGCACTAATACTCAGTCCAGATCAATGTGATATGCCAAATCTACGTGCTCTGATTTTTTTTAATTCCTGAGGGCCATCTTATTGATGATTTGTTTCAAATCCAAATACAGCTCACCCCATTAATCCAGTTAGCTTAATACAACATGAAAAAATCTTTTAACATTTATGTCAAGTACTAGACTAATTGGGACCCATTGGGTCCCATTCTCACACGGGAGGCCTGGTCCCCCAACGCAATATTCCACCACTCACCCACAGTCCCCAATTGCGCAGGCGCAGCTGACGGGTCCCCGTTGTGATGCTCGTGATCTCCCCTCCTCCCCTCACCCCACCCCCACTCCGCCCCTTGCCATTCCCCCCACGCACTCACTCCATCCCCCCTCAACCCCCTCCATCCATTCTTAGCGGCTCTCCGGCGGCGCAGCCATTCCCGCCCATTGGTGTCCCATTGTAACGTAGAACATGCAGGCATTACTGCGCAGGTACGGCTGACGGGCACGGCAAGTGGAAAAGTTTTTATTAAAGCTTAAAATGTGAATAACTCTTATAATATAACGACAATTTAAATGTTAAAGATGAGATTTATTTAGTTCAGTTCTTTCTTGTTGCATTCTGCAGCCAGGGAAAGAGGACAGCTTCAGGCGAGGGCTGTCGGGGGCTGGTCGGTGGAGCATCATGCAGCCAGGGGAGGGGAACGACTTCAGGCGGGGCCTGTCGAAGGTCGGTGGGGAGGGGGGTGGGAAGCGCTGCCGTGGCCTACCGCTGCCCTGGCCTACCGCTGCCGCTGCCTAACCCTGTCGCTGCCTACTCCTGTCGCTGCCAACCCATCGCTGCCAACCCGTCGCTGCCTACCCCTGTCGTTGCCTACCCCTGCCGCTGCCTATCCCTGCCACTGTCTACCCCTGCCACTGCCTACCCCTGCACCTGTCACTGCCGTGGCCGACCGCTGCCTACCTCTGCCGCTGCCTACCACTGCCGCACCCCACCGGCTTCAGGCCGGGTCAGGTGGGGAGCATCCTGCAGCTGGGGACAGGGACGGCTGCAGGCAGGGACTGGTGGGGGGCGTCCTGCAGCTGCGGACAGGACGGCTTCAGGTGGGGGCCGGTGGGGATGTGCATCTTGCAGCCGGGGCAGGGGGGCAGCTTCAGGCGGGGGCTGTTGAGGGTCGGTGGAGGTTTGGGGGAGCGTCCTGCATTCACTCCATCGCCCCTCAACACCCCCCCCCATCCATTCTTAGCAGCTCTCTGGCAGTGCTGCCATTCCCGCCTATTGGGTTCCCATTGGGATGTATAACACGCAGGTATTACTGCGCAGGTGCAGCTGATGGGCACGGCAAGTGGAAAAGGGATTTATTCAAGCTTAAAATGTGAATAACAAAATATAACAACAATTTAAACATTAAAGATGAGATTTATTCAGTCCATTCTTTCTTGTTGCGTCTCTTGTTGCGTTCTGCAGCCGGGGGAGGGGGACAGCTTCAGGCAGGGGCTCTCGCGGGCCAGTGGGGTGAGCGTCCTGCAACCGGAGGAGGGGAACGGCTTCAGGCAGGTGCTGTTGGGGGCTGGTGGGGGAGGGAGGAGCGTCCTGCAGCCGGGGGAGGGGTACGGCTTCAGGCGGGGCCTGTTGGGGGCCGGTGGGGATAGGGGCGAGTGCTGCCATGGCCTACCACTGCCATGGCCTACCACTGCCATGGCCTACCACTGCCATGGCCTACCACTGCCTTGGCCTACCACTGTCTTCCCATGCAGCTGCCTTGGCCTATTGCTGTCGTGGTAAACGCTGCCGCTCTCCACCAGCTTCAGGCCGGGACCAGTGGGGAGCATCCTGCAGCTGGGGACGGGAACGGCTTCAGGTGGGGGTCGGTGAGGGGGGGAGGGGATCATCCTGCAGCTGGGAATGGGACGGATTCAGGCTGGGGCCGGTGGGGATGGGAATGTACTGCAGTCGGCGGAGGGGGACAGCTTCAGGCTGGGGTCATCGGGGGCCAGTGGGGCAGAGTATCCTGCAGCCGGGGGAGGGGGCGGGTACGGGGGGGGGGTGGGGGGTGGTTGTTAGGTGCCGGTGGGGGTTGGGGGGGGTGCATACTGCAGCCTGCGGAGGGGATGGCTACAGGCAGGGGCTGTCGAGGGCCGGTGGGGGGGAAGCGTCCTGCAGCTGGCGGATGGGGACAGCTTCAGGTTGGGGCTGTCAGTGGCCGGTGGGGGAGTGTCCTGCAGCCGGGGCAGGGGGACGGTTTCAGGCGGGGTCTGTCAGGGGCCAGTGGGGGGGGGGGGATTCCTACAGCCGGGGGATGGGGACAGCTTCAGGCAGGGGCTGTCAGGGGCCGGTGGGAGAGGGGGAAGTGTCCTGCAGCCGGGGAGAGGGACAGCATCATGCGGGGCTGTTGGCTGCCAATGAGGGGGGGCAGTTCCTGTAGCCGGGGTATTGGGATGGCTTTAGGCGGGGGCTGGCGTGGGCCAGTGGGGGGAGGGCGGGAGCATCCTGCAGATGGGGAGGAGGAGGGGAGGGCTTCAGGCGGTGGCCGGTGGGGGGAGGCTTTCTGCAGGGCTAGTACATGTGTTGTGGGCCGGAGTGACTGTTTTCCAGAGGGCTAGTATGGATAATAGGGGCCAAGGAGGACATTGTTGGCCGAGTGGTCATTTCTTGAGCTCGTACATGTGTTGTGAGCCAAATGGACTGCAACTGGGGACAGAAACGGCTTCAGGTGGGGGCCGGCAGGGAGCGTTCTATAGCCGGGGGTGGGGGATGTTTCAGGCGGTGGCCGGCGGGGAGCATTCTGTAGCCGGGGGAGGGGGGCGGATTTCGGGTGGGGCCGGCGGTGAGCGTCCTGCAGCCGAGGGAGAGGGATGGCTTTAGGTGTGGGCCAGTTGGGGGGAGCGTCCTGCAGCTGGGGACGGCTTCAGGCGGGGGCCAGCGGGAGCATTCTGTAGCCAGGAAACATGGATGGCTTCAGGCGGGGGCTGGCGGGAGCGTCCTGCAGCCTGGGGTGTGGGACGGCAGCGGTAGCCGTAGCCTAACGCTGCTGTGGCCAAGGGCCTGTCGCTGCCGCTCCCCACCAGCTTCAGGTGGGGACTGATGAGGAGCATCCTGCAGCTGAAGATGGCGATGGCTTCAGGCGGGGGCCGTTTGAGGGGCGGAAGGTAAGTGTCCTGCAGCTGGGGATGGGACAGCTTCAGGTGGGGGCCGGTGTTGGGGGCAGCATCCTGCACCTGGGGATGGCGACGGCTTTAGGCGGGGGTGGCGGGTGCGTTCTGTAGCCAGGGCATAGGGACGGCTTCAGGCGGGGCCTGTCGGGGGCTGGTAGGGGGAGGGAGTGATGCTGTGGCCTTCAGCTGCCATGGCCTACCACTGCCGCTGCCTACCACTGCCGTGGCCTAGCGCTGGCCAGCCCTACCGCTGTGTGGCGGGGTGAGTATTTGGTGGGGTGTGTGGGGTGGGAGGGTTATGGGGGGGTGGATGTGTGTGGGTGGGGTTGGTGTGGGGAGAGGGGGGAGGAGAAGGGTGTGTGGGCTGCAGGCATGTGGGGGGGAGGGGGGGAGTGGGGTTGGGGGATTGTGGGGAGAGCATGGGGTGTGTGTGGGAGGGGAAGGGGGGGACGGGTGTGTGTGGGAGAGGATGTAGTGGCAGATTTTTATATCGTTCAAGAGATTACTCCCTCTAACCGCTAAATGGACTGCATGGTTCAGGGGAATGTCTTTATACGCATGCAAGCTCACCGTCAGAGACCCTCAGAGCTTCTTCACAGTCAAATGTTCCAAAACACAGTCTTTTGATTAATAAATTCTTTATTGTTGATGAAAAACTATAAGGTACATCCAAACGTCTTCCGACGTTACTATAATCTTCATCGAACTCCAGCTTATCGTTTTAAACGTTAGAAAACTCCTTGTGTCTCCGTTACACTTCGCATGGTCAAATGGTAAACCTTCGCCATGCTGGTCCGAAACTAAACAAAAAACTAAGCTTCTGCGCATGAAACTTAGCTCAAAACACGCCCTAAAATAAGTCATGAATCCTACCCACAACATAACGGAGAGTCTAAAATTTAAAGACATGTGCCATCATTAATGACACACAAAACAAGCCAAATGACCACTACATACCGGCCCCTAATTGCTCCGAGTATATAAAGAGGCAAATATTAATGAACATCAAAAAAGTAGCCATGAAGGCTTAACATAAATAGAACAAAAACAAAAAGTCAGGGTATTGAATCCCGTGGCTCCTGGTCGGCGAATTGAGCCCCGGTCTCCCGCGTGAGAGGCGGGGATACTAATCACTGTCCTAATGAGGAAAAAATAGCATGCACTATATATCCACAATCAGAATTCTTCATCGACTCTTCCATCTTCACTTTCGCCTTCTAGAAGTAAGCATGACTTGATTATTAATCTTATTAAAACACTGGTTTTAGTTTAAAAACCATGCGCACCAAACCCAATGGGTACCATGCGCACCAAACCCTTAAATGTTAAACCCTTAAAATCAGGCATGATACCCAGTATATTGTCCAAAACATAACAGTCCAAAGCTTTGATAGCATGAAACGTCTTCCTCCATGTCCGATCAATTCATGAATTTGTTGTAACAACAATGTTGAAGTATGAAAATCCTTCAAAAGAGTAACAGGATTGTTAGCAATAAAGTTCACCGTTAGGTTTGGTTTAATTTCCAGATCATTAACAGAGATTTCAAATCCCAGCTCAAGCTTTGGCCATTCTCTGTCTGGCTTACAGAGAGACTCTAGTTCATTGATCCATCTCTTATCGCTTAAGAAGTTATTCGCTGTCAGTTCTCTGGAAACTTCATCAGATTGTCTTTGTCCAAATCCAACTCTCTGGTTTCTTTGGCTCTATCATCTAGTGGAATGCTTTCACAATTGTCGCTGATCCACTTGGAAAGTGTGAATCCTCCCTTATCGCAAAGGGAAGTTAGATGTTCTACTGGTTGAATTGCTTCCTGCTCAGTAGACATGGATCTTAAGCAATCATTCTTGTAGAAATTATTCTTCAAAGAGATTCTTACTTCATGAAATTTAGTATTCTCGTCAAACTTGCGTTTCAAAGTCTGGGTACGTTGCTCTGCCATACGACAATTATTCGGCAGACTAACACTTTCTTGTTTGAAAAGTAAGTCCAGAAAATAGTGTCCATCAGTCTTTACTGAGTAGTTCATAATATCCATGAACTTCAACTCTTCATTCGACATCTCTTCAGATTCCTTGCAGGTACTTTCATTGAAGTCATGATGGTATTGCTTCATCACCGGATTTTCCATATTTATCAGTAGATATTTGCTTAACAGCAATGGTAGGATAGTTCCTCTGATTTCCGATTTCATGGTTCCTTTTCAAGGAGCCATAGATAACCCATCCAAGTCGGGTTTTTGTAGCATCACCTTGGCTCCTAACAAACTGTATAGGTTCCAATGCCTTCAAAACATTCGTTCCGATAAGTAGATCAACACTAGAATTTATTTCAGATATCTTGACATCCTTCAGGTAAGGCCATTGTTTCAAGTCTTCATGTCTTGGTATATTTTGACGACCAACAGGCATGGTTCCATGTGTAAACACTTCAGATATTGGTATAAAATTATCTTCATCCAAGCTGGATATCTCCATACTCATAATGTAATGACTCCTGCTCTCTTTATCTTTGGTCATGGTACGTAATCGAATCTTAGTCTCTTCGGTAATGTTCAGCCTTCTCGTCAAGTTTTCTGTGCAAAATGTAGTCGAACTTCCGTGATCCAGAAAAGCATATGTTTGAAACACTGTATTTCTTATACTATTCCTTACCTGCACTGGTAAGATAGAAAAATTACAAGCTTCAACCCCAGCCCCAATATGAGCAGTTACTTGAGGCGAGGTGATAGCATCTCTAGTAGTCGGCTTCTTCTTTTGTTCCGTTTGCTCCGGTGCATCTTCTTCTATTTGTTCTGATAGCTCTCCATCTATTTGTTCCAGTTCTTCTTCTTCTTCCCAATACTCTGGTAGCTCTTCTTCAGTGTGATGTGCTTCAGGATGATATTGCCTGCACGCTTACATTGAAATCATAGGACTTACAGTCTCTCAACATATGTCCATTTTTCAAACACCCAAAACAGATTCCTCTTTCAAGAAATCCATCTTATCTTCATATTCTTTCATCTTGCTCACTGCCATATTCTTTCATCTTGCTCCGCTCGCTCACCGGCTGCCTACCGGCCGCACTCGCTCACCGGCTGCCTGCCGGCTGCTCTCGCTCACCGGCTGCCTGCCGGCTGCTCTCGCTCACCGGCTGCCTGCCGGCCGCGCTCGCTCACCAGCTGCTTGCCGGCCGCATTCACTCACTCACTCACTCACTCACCAGCTGCATGCCCGCCACACTCACTCACTCACTGGCTGCCTGCCGGCCGTACTTACTCACTCACTCACCGGTTGCCTGCCGGCCGCACTCACTCACTCACCGGCTGTCTGCCTGTCTGCTGGCCGCACTCACTCACTCGGCAGCTCCTGGCTCATCATGATGGCTGACGCAGCTCGCTCTCCACATTCTGCTCACTACGCTCCGCCGGTCATTGACAGCGGGTGCCGGACGGGGTGGTTTTCACGATATTTAAACCTTCATAACGTTTGTAATATGCCACTGATCGGAACAAATCTTGGTGTACTTCCAGCACAGGAGAATCTCGATTAAGTTGGCAAAAAATCGTAGCGCTATCGCATACAGTTTTTGCACAAATTAAAAAAAAACGCAAACCGCAAGAGGACAAGATGAGAGTTTTAGTTAAGTACTAGACTAAGTGGGACCCGTTGGGTCCCATGTTCACACGGGAGGGCTTGTCCCCCAATGCAATATTCCACCTCACCAATTCCAATATTGGTGACCAGTGGGGGGAGGTTTCTGGAGTGCTAGTATGGGTGATGTGGGCCGAAGGGACTGGTTTCCAGAGCGCTAGTATGGACATTGTGGGCCGAATGGATTCTTGGGCTGGCAGCTCAGTCACGGGCCTGGTGGGCTGGCAGTTCAGTCACTTGGGCCTGGTGGGCTGGCAGCTCAGTCACTCGGGCCTTGTTGGCTGGCAGCTCAGTCACTCAAGCCTGGTGGGCTGGCAGCTCAGGCCTGCTAGTTTGGGAGCTCAGTCACTCAGGCCTGGTGGGCAGGCAGCTCAGGCCTGGTAGGCTGGCAGCTCAGGCCTGGTGGGCTGGCAGCTCAGGCACTCAGGCCTGGTGGGCTGGCAGCTCAGTAACTCAGGCCTGGTGGGTTGGCATCTCAGTCACTCACAGCTGATGGGCTAGCAGCTCAGTCACTCAGGCCTGGTGGGCTGGCAACTCAGTCACTCATGGCTGGTGGGCTGGCATCTCAGTCACTCACGGCTGGTGGGCTGGCAGCTCAGTCAATCATGGCTGGTGGGCTGGCAGTTGACTCACTCACAGCTCGTGGGCTGGCAGTTGACTCACGGCTGGTGGGCTGGTAGTTGATTCTCACAGTTGGTGGGCTGGCAGTTGACTCACTCATGGCTGGTGGGCACACACACACTCCATCTCACACACACACAGACACACACACTCTATCTCACACACACACACCATCTCACACACACACACCATCTCTCACACACACACTCACACACTCACACACAACATATATATGACAGTAAAACTCTCTTGAATCAACTCACGTGGTTGAGTGTGGCCTCTCCCCTGAGCGGGACTTCTGCAGTGAGCAGGACTTCCGGAATGAGCGCGACGTTCAGTTCAAGCAGCACAGTGCAGACCAACCCTTCAATTCAGTTCAAGCAGCACAGTGCAGTTCAGCCCTTTAATTCAGTTCAAGCAGCACTGTGCAGACCAACCCTTCAATTCAGTTCAAGCAGCACAGTGCGGACGAACTCTTCAATTCAGTTCAAGCAGCACAGTGCAGTTCAGCCCTTTAATTCAGTTCAAGCAGCACTGTGCAGACCAACCCTTCAATTCAGTTCAAGCAGCAAAGTACAGACCAACCCTTCAATTCAGTTCAAGGAGCACAGTGCAGACCAACTGTTGAATTCAGTTCAAGCAGCACAGTGCAGACCAACCCTTCAATTCAGTTCAAGCAGCACAGTGCAGACCAACTGTTGAATTCAGTTCAAGCAGCACAGTGCAGACCAACCCTTCAATTCAGTTCAAGCAGCACAGTGCAGACCAACCCTTCAATTCAGTTCAAGCAGCACAGTGCAGACTCACAGTTCAGTTCACTCACGGAGTAGACTCACAGTTCTCAACTCAACTCTTACTCACGGTCTTCCGGGGCGACTGACTTTCTTCCGGCTTCCGGGGCTTTATTCACCTGGCCCCCCAGAAGGGGCATGACCTTCATCGTGGTGACTGACAGGCGAGAAGACCAATCTGCTGATCTCACGATTTTAAAAACATTCATAAATATTTTATTATTTCACCGATCGGAAAAAACCTTGGAGCGGTTGGAGGGGAGGAGGACATGAGTAAGATGGCGTAAAATCATAGCGATATAGGGTAGCTTTTTTTCTAAAATGTATTTACAATGTAGACAGGAAATGGTCAAGATGAGACTTTTAGTAAAAGTATTGATAGATAGAAGATAGATAGATAGATAGATAGATAGAAAGATAGATAGATAGATAGATAGATAGATAGATAGATAGATAGATAGATAGATAGATAGATAGATAGATAGATAGATAGATAGATAGATAGATAGATAGATAGATAGATAGATAGATAGATAGATAGACAGATAGATAGATAGATAGCTGGATAGATAGATAGATAGATAGATAGATAGATAGATAGATAGATAGATAGATAGATAGATAGATAGATATCAATAATTCAGATAAGGATGTCAAGGGATGATTAGTAAGCTTGCACTTGATATTAATATCAGTTGTATTGCTGGCAGTGAAGATGGTTATCAAGAATTTCAACGTAATCATAATATGCTGGGTAAATATACCAGGGATTGGCAAATGGAGTTTAATTCAGATAAGTGAGAGTTTTGCAGTTCAGAATGTCAAACCTGTGCAAGATTTTCCCAGTGAATGGTAGGGTGCTGGGGATTGTTCTAGAGTAGAGGGATGTGGGAGTACAAGCACATAGATCCTTGAAAGTGGTGTTGCAGTTATATAGGGTGGTAAAGAAGGTTTTTGGTATGCTGGCCTTCATCAGTCAAGCAATTGAGGATAGAAATTGTGACATCATGATACAATTGTACAATGCATTCATGAGGCTCCACTTGGAGTATTGTGTTCAGTTTTGGTCACTCTGCAACAGGAAATATATTATTAAGCTGGAAAGAAGAGGTTGGGCAGCTTAGGACTTTATTACTTGGAGTGCAGGTGGCAGAGATCATATTAGAGTCATAGAGTCATACAGCTTGGAAATAGGCTACATCGTCCCAACTTGTCACCACCGACCAACATGTCCATTCCAACTAGTCCCACCTGCCTGCTATTGGCCGATATCCCTCTAAATCTATCCTATCCATGTACCTATCTAAATGTTTCTTAAACATTGCGATAGCACCTGCCTCCAGCAGCTCTTTCTATATACCCACCATTCTTTGTGTAAAATGTTACCCCTCAGGTTCCTATTAAATCTTTCCCCCCTCACCTTAAACATATGCCCTCTGGTTCTCAATTCCCCTACTCTGTGGATGAGACTCGATGTGTTTACACAATCTGTTCCTCTCATGAGTTTGTACACTTCTATAAGATCACCCATCATCCTCTTGTGCTTCAATGAATAGGGTCCTAGCCTGTTCAATCGCATC
>JAXLNO010000891.1:53866-84923 GCA_038087875.1 Malacoraja senta | reverse complement strand
CTCCCAGTAATGTCTCCCCGATGTGAATCCCTCCGATCCCAACACACACAGCCTGCCTGTAAACCTCTTCCCGGTGTCAGGGAGACTCCTCCGGGTCCCGGTCCGTCTCACCCTCTTCCGATCCTCAGACACCTCGAGCTGCGCATGCGCTGTTTCCACATCCAGGGTGACGGAGACTGGGGGGAGAAGCAGAGAATCACAGAGTCAGTCCCCGGGGGTCGGTGTGGGGGAGACTCGGGCAACAGCGGGCGGACAACTGAAACCTTGCCCGGGGTTTCACCCCAACCACATCCGGTGGACAATAGACATCGTTCCCGGAGTTTTATCAAGGGATGGAGGGGGGAATTTCGTGAGGTGGAGGAGGGTGGACGGGGAGAACGAGTGCGGAGAGTGGGGTGGATTGCGAGATTGTGGTGGGGATGGAGGAATGAAGCGGGCTGTTCACAGAGAGAAGCAAATCGGAGCAAGAGTATATTGAGGTGAGTGACAATAGACAATAGGTGCAGGAGTAGGCCATTCGGCTTTCGAGCCAGCACCACCATTCACTGTGATCATGGCTGATCATCCCCAATCAGTACCCCATTCCTGCCTTCTCCCCATATCCCCTGACTCCTCTACCTTAAAGAGCCCGATCTAGCTCTCTCTTGAAAGTATCCAGAGAACCAGCCTCCACCGCTCTGTGAGGCAGAGAATGCCACAGACTCACAACTCTCTGTGAGAAAGAGTGTTTCCTCGTCTCCGTTCTAAATGGCTTACCCCTTATTCTGAAACTGTGGCCCCTGGTTCTGGACTCCCCCAACATCCGGAACATGATTCCTGCCTCTAGCGTATAGAAACCCTTAATAATCTTATATGTTTCAATAAGATCCCCCCTCATCCTTCTAAACTCCAGAGTATACAAGCCCAGCCGCTCCACTCTCTCAGCATATGATAGTCCCGCCATCCCGGGAATTAACCTTGTGAACCAACGTTGCACTCACTCAATTACAAGAATGTCCTTCCTCAAATTAGGGGACCAAAACTGCACACAATACTCCAGGTGCGGTCTCACAAGGGCCCTATACAACTGCAGAAGGACCTCTTTGCTCCTATACTCATCTCTTCTTGTTATAAAGGCCAACATGCCATTTGCTTTCTTCATTGCCTGCTGCACCTGCATGCTTACTTTCATTGACTGATGAACAAGGACCCCCAATGGTAATTTGGTAATTTGAGGTTGTTAAAGGGGAGGTAGAAGTGTGGGGTGGAGTCGCCATGATCATTGTGAATGGGGGGAGACATGAGGGGCCAGAGGACCTGCCCCTGTTTCTTTGAGTGGAGGGTGAGAGAGAGGGAGGGATGGCTTGGACCATGGAAGGAAGCAGAGGTTGTATGATTGGCTGTTAGACAGAATGTGTGGGGACTTGTGGTTGTAGGGTCGCTGAAAGTGAGGGGATTCACGGGTGGATTTGATGGGTGTGTACAACTAAGAACACACTGATCACATTGTGAACCAATATATGCAATTCACTGAGGGACTTGATAATGTTCCGCACGAAAGGCTGGTCCAGGAAGTGAAGGCAGGTGGGATCGAAGGCGAGCTGGTGAAATGGATACAAAATTGGCTTGGTGATTGGAGGTAGAAGGTAGCGGTAGAAGGATGATTTTTCTGCTTGGAGGTCTGTGACTGGTGGAGTGCAGCAGAGATCGGTGCTGCAACCTTTGCTGTTTATGTTATATTTTCATGGCTTGGATGTGAATGTAGGAGATGTGATTAGTACGTCTGTGGAGGACGCAGAAATTGTGGATAGCGGGGAAGGTTGTCAAAGTCTGCAGCAGGATATCGGGTAGATTATCAAAAATCGTATTCGCATGCAGGGATATCAAATCAAGAGAGTGCATGTTTATCATGAGAGCAAGGACTTTTAAAGTGGATCTGAATTGGAAGTGTTCTTTACACGGAGAGTGGGTGATATCTGGAACATGCTACAGAGGAGGTGGTGGAGTGAGATGCAATCACTATATTTGAGGCACTTAAATACGTGAGGTGTAGAAGAATAGCGATGTAATGTGGGCAAATCGATTAGTATAGCTGGGAAAAAGGTGACCATGGACACGATGGGCCAAAGGGCCTGATTCTATAATGTACAACCATGGCTCTCGGCTCCAAGAGCACTGAATGACTGAGTCACCACAGCCACCGGTGCAGGGAATTCCAAAGGTTCTCCAGTCTCTGCGTGCAGTAATGTCTCCTTATGTCTGTCCTACATGGTGCAGCCCACATTCTGAGAGGGTGCCCGTTCTCCAGACCCCTCAGACAGGGGAAACATCCTCCCTGCAACTAGCCCACTGAGCCCTGTAAGAATTTTGTGTTTCACTGAGATGTCCTCCTATACACCCGAACTCTGGAGTACACAGGCCTAGTCTACTCAATCTCACCCTGCACAGCAAACTCATTGTCCCAGGAACACATATTGTTCATCTTTGCTGCATTTCCTCTGACAAGTCTGTCAATTTATCGGTACACAGTAGCATAGGAACACAAGAAAACAGGAGCAGAATTAGGATCCGCTCCTCAGGCTTGCCCCTCCTTTCAATGTGATCATGGCTGATCTAAGCTGCCACTAATTCCTCTTCTGTGTGAGTTCCCCATAATCTTAATTTTTCCATCTATCAAATATTTATTTTTAGCCAAGTTGCAGATATCCAATAAATCAGCTTTTCACCACCATCTTGGGCACCACATTCCAGATATTCACTGCCCTCTTAGGGATGTAATTTCTAGACATGAGAGGCCACTCTGGAAGGTTGGATCTCATGGAATCCGGGGTGAACTAGCCGATGGAATACAACATTTACCTGAAGGTCGCATGTTGGTAGAGGGTCGTTTTTCAGACTGGAGATCGAGTCCACTGTTGTTCCTTATTTATATACACGATTGGGTGTGTATGTAAGTTGCACGGTTAGTCCGTTTGCAGATGGAACTAGAATTGGTCACATTGCGGAGAGTGAAGAAGGTTATCTGAGAGTAAATGGGATCCCTGTGAACTGAGCCAATGGACTCAGGTACGGCAGGTGAGATTTATTCATGTGAAGGTGAGGTGATGCACTTTGCTGAGACAAACCAGGGCAGGACATACACAGTAAATGGGGAACTTTATAGAAATGAGAGATCTTGGGCTGCAGGTACACAGTGCCATGGAAGATGCAACAGTGACAGGCAGGGTGGTGAAGAATGTGTTTGTCACTCATGCTTTATAGGTCAGGATATTAAATACAGCATTTGGCACAATAAGGTTGTTAGCAAATGAGAGTGGTTGCAAAAGGATTTGCATTCATCCTCACTCTGACAATGGAGGAGACATAGATACATAGAAAATATGTGCAGGAGTAGGCCATTCAATATGATCATGGCTGATCATCCAACTCAGTCTCCCGTACCTGCCTTCTCTCCATACCCCCTGATCGCTTTAGCCACAAGGGCCACATCTAACCCCCTGTTAAAAATAGCCAATGAACTGGCCTCAACTACCCTCTGTGGCAGAGAGTTCCAGAGATTCACCACTCTCTGTGTGAAAAATGTTTTTTCTCATCTTGGTCTTAAAGGATTTCCCCCTTATCCTTAAGCTGTGACCCCTTGTCCTGGACTTCCCCAACATCGGGAACAATCTTCCTGCATCTAGCCTGTCCAACCCCATAAGAATTTTGTACGTTTCTATAAGATCCCCTCTCAATCTCCTAAATTCTAGCGAGTATAAGCCAAGTCTATCCAGTCTTTCTTCATATGAAAGTCCTGACATCCCAGGAATCAGTCTGGTGAACCTTCTCTGCACTCCCTCTATGGCTATAATGTCCTTCCTCAGATTTGGAGACCAAAACTGTACGCAATACTCCAGCTGTGGTCTCACCAAGACCCTGTACAACTGCAGTAGAACCTCCCTGCTCCTATACTCAAATCCTTTTGCTATGAAAGCTAACATACCATTCGCTTTCTTCACTGCCTGCTGCACCTGCATGCCTACTTTCAATGACTGGTGTACCATGACACCCAGGTCTCGCTGCATCTCCCCTTTTCCTACGGCCAACATTGAGATAATAGTCTGCTTTCCTGTTTTTGCCACCAAAGTGGATAACCTCACATTTATCCACATTATACTGCATCTGCCAAACATTTGCCCACTCACCCAGCCTATCCAAGTCACCTTGCAGTCTCCTAGCATCCACTGCCCCCCAGCTTAGTGTCATCTGCAAACTTGGAGATGTTGCCTTCAATTCCCTCATCCAGTTCATTAATATATATTGTAAATAGCTGGGGTCCCAGCACTGAGCCTTGCGGTACCCCACTAGTCACTGCCTGCCATTGTGAAAAGGACCCGTTTACTCCTACTCTTTGCTTCCTGTTTGCCAGCCAGTTCTCTATCCACATCAATACTGAACCCCCAATACCGTGTGCTTTAAGTTTGTATACTAATCTCTTATGTGGGACCTTGTCGAAAGCCTTCTGAAAGTCGAGATACAACACATCCACTGGTTCTCCCCTATCCACTCTACTAGTTACATCCTAAAAAAAATCTATAAGATTCGTCAGACATGATTTACCTTTCGTAAATCCATGCTGACTTTGTCCAATGATTTCACCACTTTCCAAATGTGCTGCTATCCCATCTTTAATAACTGACTCTAGCAGTTTCCCCACTACCGATGTTAGACTAACTGGTCTGTAATTCCCCGTTTTCTCTCTCCCTCCCTTCTTAAAAAGTGGGGTTACGTTTGCTACCCTCCAATCCTCAGGAACTACTCCAGAATCTAAAGAGTTTTGAAAAATTATCACTAATGCATCCACTATTTCTGGAGCTACTTCCTTAAGTACTCTGGGATGCAGCCTATCTGGCCCTGGTGATTTATCGGCCTTTAATCTATTCAATTTACCCAACACCACTTCCCGACTAACCTGGATTTCACTCAGTTCCTCCATCTCCTTTGACCCGCGGCCCCCTGCTATTTCCGGCAGATTATTTATGTCTTCCTTAGTGAAGACGGAACCAAAGTAGTTATTCAATTGGTCCGCCATATCCTTGTTCCCCATGATCAATTCACCTGTTTCTGACTGCAAGGGACCTACATTTGTTTTAACTAATCTCTTTCTCTTCACATATCTATAAAAACATTTGCAGACAGTTTTTATGTTCCCTGCCAGTTTTCTTTCATAATCTATTTTCCCTTTCCTAATTAAGCCCTTTGTCCTCCTCTGCTGGTTTCTGAATTTCTCCCAGTCCTCTGGTATGCTGCTTTTTCTGGCTAATTTGTATGCATCATCTTTTGCTTTGATACTATCCCTGATTTCCCTTGTTATCCACGTATGCACTACCTTCCCTGATTTATTCTTTTGCCAAACTGGGATGAACAATTTTTGTAGTTCATCCATGCAGTCTTTAAATGCCTTCCATTGCATATCCACCGACAACCCTTTTAGAACTAATTGCCAGTCAATCTTGGCCAATTCATGTCTCATACCCTCAAAGTTACCTTTCTTTAAGTCCAGAACCGTTGTTTCTGAATTAACAATGTCACTCTCCATCCTAATGAAGAACTCAACCATATTATGGTCGCTCTTGCCCAAGGGGGCACGCACAACAAGACTGCTAACTAACCCTTCCTCATTACTCAATACCCAGTCTAGAATAGCCTGCTCTCTCGTTGGTTCCTCTACATGTTGGTTTAGATAACTATCCCGCATACATTCCAAGAAATCCTCTTCCTCAGCACCCCTGCCAATTTTATTCACCCAATCTATATCTAGATTGAAGTCACCCATTATAACTGTTTTGCCTTTGTTGCACGCATTTCTAATTTCCTGTTTGATGCCATCCCCAACTTCACTACTACTGCTAGGTGGCCTGTACACAACACCCACCAGCGTTTTCTGCCCCATAGTGTTTCGCAGCTCTACCCATACCGATTCGACATCCTCCAAGCTAATGTCCTTCCTTTCCACTGCGTTAATCTCCTCTCTAACCAGCAACGCTACCCCACCTCCTTTTCCTTTCTCTCTATCCCTCCTGAATATTGAATATCCCTGGATGTTCAGCTCCCAGCCTTGGTCACCCTGGAACCATGTCTCCGTGATCCCAACTATATCATAATCATTAATAGCTATCTGCACGTTCAACTCATCCACCTTATTACGAATGCTCCTTGCATTGAGACACAAAGCCTTCAGGCTTGTTTTTACAACGCTCTTACCCCTTATACAATTATGTTGAAAAGTGGCTCTTTTTGATTTTTGCCCTGGATTTGTCTGCCTGCCACTTTTACTTTTCACCTTGCTACCTATTGCTTCCGCCCGCATTTTACACCCCTCTGTTTCTCTGCTCACCCATTTAAGAACCACACCACCTCTTATTCTCTATTTATTATTGTTTTCTTCTTTCCCCTCTACATGTTGGGACTGCGTGCTTTCCTTCTCTGCCTCCTGCCTCACACACTGTCTAATAGCATTCTCTATTTGAGTCCCTCCCCCCAACCATTCAAGTTTAAAGTCTCCCCAGTAGCCTTTGCAGATCTCCCCGCCAGGATATCGGTCCCCCTCAGGTTCAAGTGCAACCCATCCTTTTTGTACAGGTCGCCCCTTCCACAAAAGAGGTCCCAATGATCCAGAAATTTGAATCCCTGCCCTCTGCACCAGTCCTTCAGCCATGCATTTATCCTCCACCTCGCTCCATTCCTACTCTCACTGTCGCGTGGCACAGGCAGTAAGCCCGAGATTGTTACCTTTGCTGTCCTACTCTTTAACTCCCCTCCTAACTCCCTAAATTCTCCTTTCAGGACCTCTTCTCTTTATTTACCTATGTCATTGGTACCTATATGTACCACGACCTCGGGCTCCTCTCCCTCCCCTTTCAGGATATCTTGGACACGTTGAGACACATCACAGACCCTGGCACCAGGGAGGCAAACTACCATCCGGGACTCCAGACTGCGTCCACAGAATCGCCTATCTGACCCCCTAACTATAGAGTCCCCTATTAGTATTGCCCTCCTCTTCTTTTCCTTAACCTAGGACAGAAAGGTCTGTGTGGGAATGGGAAGGAAAATTAAAGTTTTAGCCACCGGGAGATCAGGTAGGTTCAGGCAGACTGAGCGAAGGCGTTCAGCGAAACGATTGCCCAGTCGGCGTTTGGTCTCATCGATGTATAAGAGTCCACATCTTGAACAATGGATACAGTAGATGAGGTTGGAGGAGGTGCAAGTGAACCTCGGCCTAACCTGAAAGGACTGTTGGGGTTCCTGGACAGAGTCAAGAGAGGAGGTATAGGGACCGTCCACATCTGCGCCAGGTGCATTGAGATGAGGCTCCTAAGGGACCATATTAGGAACCTGGAGCAGCAGCTCGATGACCTCCGTCTGGTCAGGGAGAGTGAGGAGGTCATAGAGAGGAGTTATAGAGAGGTGGTCACTCCAAAACCACGGGAGACAGACAAGTGGGTCACAGTTAGGAGGGGCAAGGGGCAGAGGCAGGGACTAGAGAGTACCCCGGTGGCTGTACACCTTGACAATAAGTACTCCTGTTTGAGTACTGTTGGGGGGGGACAGCCTACCTCGGGGTTGCGACAGCGGCCAGGCCTCCGGTACAGAGACCGGCCCTGTTGCTCAGAGGGGTAAGGAAAAGAAGAGGAGGGCAGTAGTAATAGGGGACTCTATAGTTAGGGGGTCAGACAGGCAATTCTGTGGACGCAGTCTGGAGACCCGGATGGTAGTTTGCCTCCCTGGTGCCAGGGTCTGGGATGTTTCTGAACGTGTCCAAGATATCCTGAAATGGGAGGGAGAGGAGCCCGAGGTCGTGGTACATATAG
The DNA here is from genome assembly GCA_038087875.1 of Malacoraja senta. NCBI lineage: Eukaryota > Metazoa > Chordata > Chondrichthyes > Rajiformes > Rajidae > Malacoraja > Malacoraja senta. The sequence goes on along the minus strand of JAXLNO010000891.1, from coordinate 77,091 downwards.
GTACCAATGACATAGGTAGAAAAGGGGAATAGGTCCTGAAAGGAGAATTTAGGGAGTTAGGAAGAGAGTTAAGGAAAAGTACTGCAAAGGTAACAATCTCAGGGTTACTGCCTGTGCCACGCGACAGTGAGAGTAGGAATGGAGCGAGGTGGAGGATAAATGCGTGGCTGAAGGATTGGTGCAGTGGGCAGGGATTCAAGTTTCTGGATCATTGGAACCTCTTTTGGGGAAGGTGTGACCTGTACGAAAAGGACGGGTTGCACTTGAACCCGAGGGGGACCAATATCCTGGCGGGGCGATTTGCAAAGGCTACTGGGGAGACTTTAAACTAGAACGGTTGGGGGGAGGGACTCAAATAGAGAAAGCTAGTAGACAGTGTGTGAGGCAGGAGGCAGAGAAAGGAAGCACTCAGACCCAACATGTAGGGGGGAAAGAAGAAAAAGATAATAAACAGAGAATAAGTGGTACACAAAAATGCTGGAGAAACTCAGCGGGTGCAGCAGCATCTATGGAGCGAAGGAAATAGGCAACGTTTCGGGCCGAAACCCTTCTTCAGACTGATGGGAGGTGGTGAGAAGAAAGGAAAAAAGCGGAGGAGGAGCCCGTGGGCTGCGGGATGGGAGGAGACAGCCCGAGGGCTGAGGAAGGGGAGGAGACAGCAAGGGCTAACAGAATTGGGAGAATTCAATGTTCATGCCCCCAGGATGCAGACTCCCCAAGCGGAATATGAGGTGCTGTTCCTCCAATTTCCGGTGTTGCTCGCTCTGGCCATGGAGGAGACCCAGGACAGAGAGGTCGGATACGGAATGGGAGGGGGAGTTGAAGTGCTGAGCCGCCGGGAGGTCAGGTTGGTTATTGCGGACCGAGCGGAGGTGTTCGGCGAAACGATCGCCAAGCCTCCGCTTGGTCTCACCGATGTAGATCAGTTGACATCTAGAGCAGCGGATGCAATAGATGAGGTTTGAGGAGATGCAGGTGAACCTCTGTCGCACCTGGAATGACTGCTTAGGTCCTTGAATGGAGTCGAGGGGAGAGGTGAAGGGACAAGTGTTGCATCTCTTGCAGTTGCAAGGGAAAGTGCCCGGGGAGGGGGTGGTATGGGAGGGAAGGGAAGAATTGACAAGGGAGTTACGGAGGGAGCGGTCTTTGCGGAAGGCAGACATGTGGGGAGATGGGAAGATGTGGCGAGTGGTGGGGTCACGTTGGAGGTGGCGAAACTGACGGAGAATTACTTGTTGTATGTGACGGCTGGTGGGGTGAAAGGTGAGGACTAGGGGGACTCTGCCCTTGTTGCGAGTGGGGGGATGGGGAGAGAGAGCAGTGTTGCGGGGTATGGAAGAGACCCTGGTGCGAGCCTCATCTATGGTGGAGGAGGGGAACCCCCGTTCCCTGAAGAATGAGGACATTTCAGATGCCCTGGTGTGGAACGCCTCATCCTGGGAGCCGATACGGCGTAGACGGAGGAATTGGGAGTAGAGGATGGAGTCCTTACAGGAAGCAGGGTGGGAAGAAGTGTAGTCCAGATAGCCATGGGAGTCAGTAGGTTTATACTGGATGTCGGTCAGAAGTCTATCACCTGCGATGGAGATAGTGAGGTCAAGGAATGGTAGGGAAGTGTCGGAAATGGTCCAGGTGTATTTAAGTGCCGGATGGAAATTAGTGGTGAAGCGGATGAAGTCAGTCAGTTGTGTGTGGGTGCAGGAGGTGGCACCAAAGCAGTCGTCGATGTAGCGGAGGTAGAGGTCGTGGATGGGGCCTTGGTACGTATTGAACAAGGATTGTTCGACGTACCCGACAAAGAGGCAGACGTAGCTGGGGCCCATGTGTGTACCCATAGCTACGCCTTGTATTTGGAGGAAATGGGAGGAGTCAAACGAGAAGTTATTGAGAGTAAGGACCAGCTCCGCTAGGCGGAGGAGGGTGTCAGTGGCCGGGTATAGGTTGCTTCTCTGGTCGAGGAAGAACCGGAGGGCTTCGAGACCATCCTGGTGGGGGATGGAGGTGTAGAGTGACTGGACGTCCATGGTGAAGATGAGGGGGTGAGGGCCTAGAGAATGGAATGCGCGGAGACAATGGAGAGTGTCTGAAGTGTCTTGTACATAGGTAGGGAGGGATTTAACCAAGGGGGATAGGATGGAGTCAAGGTAGGTGGAAATGTGTTCGGTGGGGCACGAACAGGCAGAGACAATGGGTTTACCGGGACAGTCAGGTTTGTGGATTTTAGGGAGAAGGTAAAATCGGGCCGTGCGGTGCTGGGGAACGATGAGGTTGGAGGCTGGGTCGGGCAGGGCGTGGGAGTTGATGAAGTCGGTGATGGTGCTGGAGATGGTGGCCTGGTGCTCGTCAGTGGGGTCATGGTCCAGGGGTAAGTAGGAGGAGGTGTCCGAGATTTGGCGCGTGGACTCAGCTTTGTAGAGATCGACGCGCCAGACTACCACGGCACCTCCCTTGTCAGCAGGTTTGATAACCCAATCTGGGTTGTTGCGGAGTGAGTCGATGGCAGTACGTTCAGGGGGGGGAGAGATTGGAGTGAGACAGGGGAGTGGAGAAGTTGAGGTGGTTGATGTCACGGCGGCAGTTTTTGATAAAGAGTTCTAAAGCCGGAAGGCCACGAGGGGGGTTCCACGAGGAGGGGGTGCGTTGGAGACAGGAAAAGGGGTCCTCAGTGGGGGCGAGGACTCCTTCCCATGGAAGTACGCTGTGAGGCGGAGGCGACGGTAGAAGAGTTCCAAGTGAGGTGGTGGGTTTCTTAAATGTGTGAGCAGAGAGACAGAGGGGTGTAAAATGAGGGTAGAAGCAATAGGTAGCAAGGTGAAAAGTAAAAGTGGTAGGCAGACAAATCCAGGGCAAAAATCAAAAAGGGCCATTTTTCAACATAATTGTATAAAGGGTAAGAGTGTTGTAAAAACAAGCCTGAAGGCTTTGTGTCTCAATACAAGGAGCACTTGTAATAAGGTGGATGAGTTGAATGTGCAGATAGCTATTAATGACTATGATATAGTTGGGATCACGGAGACATGGCTCCAGGGTGACCAAGGCTGGGAGCTGAACATCCAGGGATATTCAATATTCAGGAGGGATAGACAGAAAGGAAAAGGAGGTGGGGTAGCTTTGCTGGTTAGAGAGGAGAATAACGCAATAGAAAGGAAGGACATTAGCTTGGAGGATGTGGAATCGATATGGGTAGAGCTACGAAACACTAAGGGGCAGAAAACGCTAGTGGGAGTTTTGTACAGGCCACCTAAAAGTAGTAGTGGAGTTGGGGAACATCAAACAGGAAATTAGAAATGTGTGCTACAAAGGTAAAACAGTTGTAATGGGTGACTTCAATCTACATATAGATTGGGTGAATCAAATTGGCAGGGGTGCTGAGGAAGAGGATTTCTCGGAATGTATGCGGGATAGTTTTCTAAAACAACATGTAGATGAACCAACGAGAGAGCAGGCTATTCTAGACTGGGTATTGAGTAATGAGGAAGGGTTAGTTAGCAGTCTTGTTGTGCGTGGCCCCTTGGGCAAGAGTGACCATAATATGGCTGAGTTCTTCATTAGGATGGAGAGTGACATAATTAATTCAGAAACAAGGGTTCTGAACTTAAAGAAAGGTTACTTTGAGGGTATGAGATGTGAATTGGCCAAGATAGACTGGCAATTGATTCTTAAAGGGTTGACGGTGGATATGCAATGGAAGGCACTTAAAGGCTGCATGGATGAACTACAACAATTGTTCATCCCAGTTTGGCAAAAGAATAAATCAGGGAAGGTAGTGTATCCGTGGATAACAAGGGAAATCAGGGATAGTATCTGAACAAAAGATGAAGCGTACAAATTAGCCAGAAAAAGCAGCCTGCTTTATATCCATTAAAAAGCAGAGGACTGGGAGAAATTCAGAGTCCAGCAGAGGAGGACAAAGGGCTTAATTAGGAAAGGGAAAATAGATTATGAAGTAGATTACGGGTCCTTTTCAGAATGGCACGCAGTGACTAGTGGGGTACCGCAAGGCTCAGTGCTGGGACCCCAGCTATTTACAATATATATTAATGATTTGGACGAGGGAATTGAATGCAACATCTCCAAGTTTGCGGATGACACAAAGCTGGTTGCATCTTCTGCGGTTGCAGGGGAATGTACTGGGGAGGGGGTGGTTTAGGTGGGAAGGGATGAGTTAACCAAGGAGTTGCAGAGGGAATGGTCTTTGCGGAATGTAGAAAGGGGAGGAGATGGGAAAATGTGGCTAGTGGTGGGATCCCGTTGGAGGTGGCGGAAATTTTGGAGGATTATGTTCTGTGTGTGGCGGCTGATGGGGTGAAAGGTAAGGACAAGGGGGACTCTGTCTAAGTTGCGACTAGGGGGAGGGGGAGCAAGGGTAGAGCTGCGGGATACCGAGGAGACACGAGTGTGGGCCTCATCTATGATGGGAGAGTGGAACCCCCATTCTCTAAAGAATGAGGACATCCCGGATTTCCTGGTATGGAACGCCTCATCCTGGGTGCAGATGCGGCGTAGACGGAAGAATTGGGAGTAGGGGATAGAGTCTTTGCATGAAGCAGGGTAGGGAGGTGTTGTCGAGATAGTTGTGGGAGTCAGTGGGTTTGTAATAGACGTCTATCGATAGTCTATTTCCTGTGATGGAGACTGTGAGAACAAGAAAGGTGATGGTCCAAGTAAATTTGATTGCAGAATGGAAATTGGTGGTGAAGTTGATGGTCCATGATTTCTGCATGGGTGCAGGGGGTAGCACCGATGCAGTCATCAATGTAATGGATATAGAGTTCGGGGACAGGGCCTTGGACTTGGAGAAAGTGGGAGGATTCGGAGGATTAAGAGTGAGAACCAGTTCCGCTAGGCAGAGTAGTGTTAGTAGAGAGAAACTGGATGGTTCTGCGGTCGAGGAAGAAACGGTGGACTTTAAGGCTTTCTGGTGGGGGATGGAGGTGTAGAGTGACTGAAAGTCCATGGTAAAGATGAGGGGGTGGGGGCTCTGAAAGCAGAAATCATTAAAGGGACAAAGGGCATGTGAGGTATCTTGGACATAGGTCGGTAGGGATTGGACCAGGTGGGATAGGATGGAGTCGAGGTACGTGGAAATCATTTCAGTAGGACAGGAGCAGGCAGAAACAATGGGTCTGCCAGGGCAGTTGTGCTTATGGATTTTGTGGGGTAGTTCAAACCGGGCTGTGCGAGGCTGGGAAATTAGAAGGTGTTACGTGTCAGGTGTACGTTATAAAGATGTCAGAAACAAGAATAATGGAAAATGTATCAAAGCAAAATGTATCAAAGCAAAAGATGATGCGTACAAATTAGCCAGAAAAAGCAGCATACCAGAGGACTGGGAGAAATTCAGAGACCAGCAGAGGAGGACAAAGGGCTTAATTAGGAAAGGGAAAATAGATTATGAAAGGAAACTGGCAGGGAACATAAAAACTGACTGCAAAAGTTTTTATAGATATGTGAAGAGAAAGAGATTAGTTAAATCAAATGTAGGTCCCTTGCAGTCAGAAACAGGTGAATTGATCATGGGGAACAAGGATATGGCAGACCAATTGAATAACTACTTTGGTTCCGTCTTCACTAAGGAAGACATAAATAATCTGCCGGAAATAGCAGGGGGCCGCGGGTCAAAGGAGATGGAGGAACTGAGTGAAATCCAGGTTAGTCGGGAAGTGGTGTTGGGTAAATTGAATGGATTAAAGGCCGATAAATCACCAGGGCCAGATAGGCTGCATCCCAGAGTACTTAAGGAAGTAGCTCCAGAAATAGTGGATGCATTAGTGATAATTTTTCAAAACTCTTTAGATTCTGGAGTAGTTCCTGAGGATTGGAGGGTAGCAAACGTAACCCCACTTTTTAAGAAGGGAGGGAGAGAGAAAACGGGGAATTACAGACCAGTTAGTCTAACATCGGTAGTGGGGAAACTGCTAGAGTCAGTTATTAAAGATGGGATAGCAGCACATTTGGAAAGTGGTGAAATCATTGGACAAAGTCAGCATGGATTTACGAAAGGTAAATCGTGTCTGACGAATCTTATAGAATTTTTCGAGGATGTAACTAGTAGAGTGGATAGGGGAGAACCAGTGGATGTGTTGTATCTGGACTTTCAGAAGGCTTTCGACAAGGTACCACATAAGAGATTAGGATACAAACTTAAATCACACGGTATTGGGGGTTCAGTATTGATGTGGATAGAGAACTGGCTGGCAAACAGGAAGCAAAGAGTAGGAGTAAACGGGTCCTTTTCACAATGGCAGGCAGTGACTAGTGGGGTACCACAAGGCTCAGTGCTGGGACCCCAGCTATTTACAATTTATATTAATGATCTGGACGAGGGAATTGAAAGCAACATCTCCAAGTTTGCGGATGACACTAAGCTGGGGGGCAGTGTTAGCTGTGAGGAGGATGCTAGGAGACTGCAAGGTGACTTGGATAGGCTGGGTGAGTGGGCAAATGTTTGGCAGATGCAGTATAATGTGGATAAATGTGAGGTTATCCACTTTGGTAGCAAAAACGGGAAGGCAGACTATTATCTAAATGGTGGCCGATTAGGAAATGGGGAGATGCAGCGAGACCTGGGTGTCATGGTACACCAGTCATTGAAAGTAGGCATGCAGGTGCAGCAGGCAGTGAAGAAAGCGAATGGTATGTTGGCCTTCATAGCAAGAGGATTTGAGTATAGGAGCAGTGAGGTTCTACTGCAGTTGTACAGGGTCTTGGTGAGACCACACCTGGAGTATTGCGTACAGTTTTGGTCTCCAAATCTGAGGAAGGACATTATAGCCATAGAGGGAGTGCAGAGAAGGTTCACCAGACTGATTCCTGGGATGGCAGGACTTTCATATGAAGAAAGACTGGATAGACTTGGCTTATACTCGCTAGAATTTAGGAGATTGAGAGGGGATCTTATAGAAACGTACAAGATTCTTATGGGGTTGGACAGGCTAGATGCAGGAAGATTGTTCCCGATGTTGGGGAAGTCCAGGACAAGGGGTCACAGCTTAAGGTTAAGGGGAAAATCCTTTAAGACCGAGATGAGGAAAAACTTTTTCACACAGAGAGTGGTGAATCTCTGGAACTCTCTGCCACAGAGGGTAGTTGAGGCCAGTTCATTGGCTATATTTAAGAGGGAATTAGATGTGGCCCTTGTGGCTAAAGGGATCAGGGGGTATGGAGAGAAGGCAGGTACGGGATACTGAGTTGGATGATCAGCCATGATCGTATTGAATGGCGGTGCAGGCTCGAAGGGCCGAATGGCCTACTCCTGCACCTAATTTCTATGTATCTATGTATCTATGTATAAGCTCTACCTTGCTTGAAGTCATCAGATGTTTCTTTGTATAGGGTGTTGAACGAAACAGAGCAATGAAACTTTTCAATCGTCAAGGCTTCATCGACCACTGACAGTGGTTTGGCTTCATCACCAACCCTGGAAATATTTAACAGCTGGTTATAAACTGAGCAGTAGAAATGTTTTGGTTTCTTCCACAAAAACTTACAATGTTTCCATCAAGACAATGTCCTACCTTCGCTTGCGCCCAGCTTCCTCCTGAAAGAAATAAAACACAAATCTCAATTGATTGAGATGGACCGTCCTCATCCCGACAGCGGGAATTTGACCAAATTTCTGTAGCCCTCTGATAATTCCCATTTCCCATCTCTTATCGCCACTGTCATGCAGACAGAAAGCGGATATTGCCGCTGAGATGTAGAACGATGGGGGGAAACACAAGGAATGTTCATGAGAATGACGCCTTAACTGAGAGGTTGGAACTTAATGAAAAGACTGGGCAGGTCGTGGGATTTCATCTGGAGAAGATGTCAGGAATGATGAGACAGAAATTAATATTATCGGTGGATTTAAATGGGTGGGGATGAAATAATATCTCAAATCGAAAGGGAGACCAATAAATAAAGCAGAAATGTAACGTGGTCTTCAATAAATACTGAAAGGAATGCAGTCATGAGTACATGGACCGTGTGGCCACATCTGGAGTATTGTGTCCAGTTTTGGTCTCCTAATTTGAGGAAGGACATCCTTGTGATTGAGGCAGTGCAGCGTAGGTTCACGAGATTGATCCCTGGGATGGCGGGACTGTCATATGAGGAAAGATTGAAAAGACTAGGCTTGTATTCACTGGAGTTTAGAAGGATGAGGGGGTGATCTTATAGAAACATATAAAATTATAAAAGGACTGGACAAGCTAGATGTAGGAAAAATGTTCCCAATGTTGGGCGAGTCCAGAACCAGGGGCCACAGTCTTAGAATAAAGGGGAAGCTATTTAAGACTGAGGTGAGAAAAAATGTTTTTACCCAGAGAGTGGTGAATTTGTGGAATTCCCTGCCACAGAGGGCAGTGGAGGCCAAGTCACTGGATGGATTTAAGAGAGAGTTAGATAGAGCTCTAGAGGCTTGTGGACTCAAGGGATATGGGGAGAAGGCAGGCACGGGTTATTGATTGGGGACGATCAGCCATGATGACAACGAATGGCAGTGCTGGCTCGAAGGACCGAATGGCCTCCTCCTGCACCTATTTTCTATGTTTCTATGACCTCACTTGCATACAAGGGACTGAAGCCAACAGCAGAGATAAATTTAAGGACAAGCGGGATAAACACTTTAGGGCTCCTGGAATTTGGGGTATTGTTACCGGGTGTGGAGAGTAGATGGGAGGGATGATGAGTGGAGCAGAAATCTTGACTGGATAGGATGGGCTGAATAGCCTGTCTATGATGTAGAATGTGATGTCATTCTATGGTGAAACAAGGTGGACAAAACAAACAGTGCAAATTCCCCCAAGGTGACCACCCACTGCTGTTGGGAACTGGATATAGATGATCAATCTGTGTGTGCGCCACGTTCTAGATTACAATGTTAATCCCCATAATGTGGCCATGGCTGATCTAGCCCAGGACTGAACTCCTCCTATTTGCCCCATTCCCTTTGATTACAATCCCCAAATTTTCTAAAATGTATCTTCCTCTGGTTTAAATAGGTCTAACATGTTAAACCTCTCAGTCTCTTGGTTGGAGACTCCCAGATATTCACTGTCCTCTGTCCATTCGTGCTCCTTGGGATCAGATATAGGATCACCTGTCATTGTCCTAAACGCTACAGACACATCTCTACATTCGGCCAGGCAGTCTTGAGATCCCATAGATTATACGGGAGGCCAATTCGTTTGTGAACAACAACAGCTGGAACAGATTTAACTAGTTCTGAATTGCTGATAAATGCAGCATTTATTTCTGAAATGTCACCCACCATTTTGTGACTGCACTTTCACTTCACCAAACTGCAGTGTAACCCCTCACCTTCAGAAACACCACACTGTCTTTTTGATCCATCTGTTGTTGCAACTTTAAAAGTTCCTCCTGAATAGATTTTAAATTCTCTTGAATCTCTCCAAGATTTTTCTCCATTGTATTTAGAATCTTCTTCTCTTCCTCTCGGATATCTGTCAGTGCGCGCTGCTCTTTCTCAATGAGAATCTGGTGCTGTTCAGCAAACTGGGATGTGATCTTGGACTGAAGGTTGTGTGACTCTTCCTGTGAAATGAAAGGTGAGGATCAATATATAATGTCACTGATTTTGTTTCATCACGACTTTGACCGTGACATTTGTCCTGTGCATTTTTTATTTGCTTTGGCAATTCAATTCTTTATCTAAATGCTTCTGAAACTTCCAGAACCAGGGGCCACAGTTTAAGAATAAGGAGTAAGCCCATTAAAACAGAGACTAGGGTGAGAGTGGTGAGTGGTGAGTCTGTCAAATTCTCTGACTCAGAGGGCGGTGGAGGCCGGTTCTCTGGATGCTTTCAAGAGAGCTAGGTAGGGCTCTTAAAATAGCGGAGTCAGGGGATATGAGGAGAAGGCAGGAACGGGGTACTGATTGGAGGTGATCAGCCATGATCACATTGAATGGCGGTGCTGGCTCAAAGGGCCGAATGGCCTACTCGCGCAACTAATGTCTATTGTCGATTGAAATATCGTGATGGTAATCTTAGAACCCATCAATCCTCTACCCCAATACAATTCCCTGCTGCCTATTCCTTTTCACGTGTCCATTAATTCCCATTTATCCGTCCACCACCCACTTTCCCAGGGATAATTTACAGTCGCCGATTGACCATGAACCAGAGTGTATTGGGGACGTGGAAGGAATCCGACGCAGTCACGAGGAGAAGGCGTGAACCACACGGGCAGCACCCGAGGTCAGGATCGAACCCGCTCACCAGAACTAGGAGACAGCAGCACTACTAGTGTCACTGCGCTGCCCTATTATTACACGCATCACAGGGATCAAATCTACACAAGATCAGGAAATCAAAACTAGAAAGCCTCACCAGAACTCCAGAAATCTTCTGTTTCTGTTGCTGCTCCATTCGCTGGATCCCAGATTTCTTTTTTGTGAGAGACTGGATGGAAGATTTCACCTGATCCTGTGATTGGGATTGAAAATCAGAGAATAAAAGTGTTAGATTATAAAGATGGAATTAAACAATGATGCGATCAAAATCGGTTTGCTTTTACCTTGTAGGTTTCAACAGCTTCTTTAACGGGCATGAAACGGTGATCTCTGTGTTCCCGCCCAGCTGCACAAACCAGGCAGATCAGCTTCTTGTCAGTTTCACAAAACAGCTTCAGTTCTTCCTGATGTTCCTCGCACTGAAGTTTACTTTCCTTCTCTGTCCGATTCAGGCTCAGTGTTCGAAATTTCTCAGACAGTCTCGCCAAGGCCCGATTCACCCTGAGGGTGCGGTCTGTAAACTCCTCTCTACATTCCGGGCAGGAGTTTCTCCCCTCCTTGTCCCAACTCTGTGTGATGCAGGAGCGGCAGAAGTTGTGCCCACACTCCAGTGACACCGGATCGGTGAAGAAATCCAGGCAGATGGGACAAACTACCTCCTCCGTTAAACTCTCGACCTGGTCTTTCGAAGCCATTTTAACCATCCACTTCCTCGTTCAAAACGCATTCCCATTCGCTGAACTGCTGACGCTGCGCGCGCTGCCGTCTCGGGGAATGAATGTAATTCGGCTGCAAGTGTTCAGTGTGGAGATGGAGAAACATGGAACTGCAGATGCTGCTTCACAACAAAAAGGCACAACGTGCTGGATTAACTCAGCGGGTCCAGCATTTTGAGTCTGTCTTCGATTTAAACCAGCATCTGCAGTTCCTTTCTACACACTATCATTCTATTTAATAGTCTCATGGTCAAACTTGAATTCAACTCAATGATTCAATTACACGCTAGTGTCACATGTACCTAGACACGGTGAAATGCTTTGTTTTTGCATCATGCAATCCGGTAAAATACAGACCTCACCTGGGCGGTACAGAGAGAGTGGCCACGATTCTGGCGCCGACTAGGTTGCGAGAAGTTCATGGAACAGTCTATATTTCCCCGCAGCGGCGAACCAGGCCCCGCCGCACCAGGCAGCAGGCGCCCCCGCGCCGGGTCCCCCTTCGTTCTCTCTCGGCTGCCCCCCGCCGGGTTGCTCTCGGCTTGGAATGATTCAGGGCTATTTTCCCAGCGTGGAAAAGTCAATGACGGGACGACATAGATTTTAACACAGTAGGGGGATCTTTCAAGATGTGCGGGGCATGTTTTATTACACAGGGTGGTGGGTGGGTGCCTGGAACGCGCTGCTGGATGGAGTGGTGGTCGAGGCACATACGGTGGAGGCATTGCAGTCTGATGTGACCTGCACTACCAGCGTTTGGCCCATATCCCTCTAACCTGACCGATCCAAGTACCTGTCTAAATGCTTCTAAAACGTTGCGATAGTACCCGCCTCAACTACCTCCTCCAGCAGCTCATTCCATACACCCACCACTCATTGTGTGAACGGAATTACCCCTCAGGTTACTATTAAATCTTTCCACCCTCACCTTAAACCTCACCTTAAATATGTACTTTATGATGTTTTTTTAATATGCAATGCATTTTTATGTAATGTTGTCCCTTGTCTGGACCTTGAGTCGGAAATAAAGTTTATTATATTATTATTATTATTATTAAACCTATGTTAATAGACAATAGACAGCCATGCCCCTTCTAGCCAGCACCGCCATTCAATGCGATCATGGCTGATCATCCCCAATCAGTACCCCGTTCCTGCCTTCTCCCCATATCTCCTGACTCCGCTATCTTTAAGAGCCCTATCTAGCTCTCTCTCTTCAAAGTATCAAGAGAACCGGCCTCCACCGCCCTCTGTGGCAGAGAATTCCACAGACTCACAACTCTCTGTGAGAAAAAGTGTTTCCTCTTCTCCGTTCTAAATGGCTTACCCCTTATTCTTAAACTGTGGCCCCTGGTTCTGGACTCCCCCAACATCGGGAACATGTTTCCTGCCTCTAGCGTGCCCAAACCCTTAAAAATCGTATATGTTTCAATAAGATCCCATCTCATACTTCCAAACTCCAGAGTATACAAGCCCAGCCGCTCCATTCTCTCAGCATATGACAGTCCCGCCATCCCGGGAATTATGCTTGTAAACCTACAAACTGCACTCCCTCAATAGCAAGAATGTCCTTCCTCAAATTAGGGGACCAAAACTGCACACAATACTCCAGGTGTGGTCTCACTAGGGCTCTGTACAACTGCAGAAGGACGTCTTTGCTCCTATATTCGATTCCTCTTGTTATAAAGGCCAACATGCCATTCGCTTTCTTCACTTCCTGCCAGACATGCATGCTTACTTTCATAGACTGATGTACAAGGACCCTCAGATCCCGTTGTACTTCCCCTATTCCCAACTTGACGCCATTTAGATAGTAATCTGCCTTCCTGTTTTTGCTACCAAAGTGGATAACCTCACATTTATCCACATTAAACTGCATCTGCCATGCATCTGCCCATTCACCCAACCTGTCCAAGTCACCCTGCATTCTCATAGCATCCTCCTCACAGTTCACACTGCCACCCAGCTTTGTGACATCTGCAAATTTGCTAATGTTACTTTGAATCCCTTCATCCAAATCATTGATGTATATTGTAAATAGCTGCGGTCCCAGCACTGAGCCTTGCGGTACCCCACTAGTCACTGCCTGCCATTCTGAAAGGGACCCGTCAATCCCTACTCTTTGTTTCCTGTCTGCCAACCACTTCTCTATCCATGTCAGCGCTACCCCCACTACCATGTGCCCTAATTTTGCCCACTAATCTCGTATGTGGGACCTTAACAAATGCTTTCTGAAAGTCCAGGTACACTACATCCACTGGCTCTCCCTTGTCCATTTTCTTAGTTACATCTTCGAAAAATTCCAGAAGATTAGTCAAGCATGATTTCCACTTCGTAAATCCATGCTGACTCGGACCGACCCTGTTACTGCTATCCAAATATGCGGCTATCTCATCTTTTATAATTGACTCCAGCATCTTCCCCACCACCGATGTCAGGCTAACTGGTCTATAATTCCCCGTTTTCTCTCTCCTGTCTTTCTTAAAAAGTGGGATAACATTAGCTACCCTCCAATCCACAGGAACTGATCTTGAATCTATGGAACATTGGAAAATGATCACCAATGCGTCCACGATTTCTAGAGCCACTTCCTTAAGTACCCTGGGATGCAGACCATCAGACCCTGGGGATTTATCAGCCTTCAGTCCCATCAGTCTACCCAACACCATTTCCTGCCGAATGTGAATTTCTTTCAGTTCCTCCGTCACCCCAGATCCTCTGGCCACTGGTACATCAGGGAGATTTTTTGTGTCTTCCTTAGTGAAGACGGATCCAATGTACCTGTTCAGTTAGTAAAGAAAACAAACTCAATGCTAACATTTATTTCAAGAGAGCTTGTATACCCAAAACAGGGATGTAATGCTGAGACTCTATAAGGCACTGGTAAGGCTGCATTTGGAATATTGTGAGCAATTTTGGGCACCATATCTGAGGAAGGATGTGCTGGCTCCAGAGAGGTTTCAAAGGAGGTTTACAAGAATGATCCCAGGAATGAGTGGGTTAACCTATGATGAGCGTTTGATGACACTGGGCCTATTCTCACTGGAGTTTAGAAGAATGAGGGGGGACCTCAGTGAAAGGCTTTGATGAGAGGATGTTTCTACTCGTGGGAGAGTCTGGGACCAGAGGTCGTAGCCTCAGAATTAAAAGAGGTTCTTTTAGGAAGGAGATGAGGAGGAATTTCTTAAGTCAGAGGCTGGTGAATCTGTGGAATTCTTTGCCACAGAAGGCTGTGGAGGCCAAGTCAGTGGATATTTTTAAGGCAGAGATAGATAGATTCTTGATTTGCACAGGTGTCAGAGGTAATGGGGAGAAGGCCAGAGAATGGGGTTAGGAGGATGAGATAGATCAGCCATGATTGAATGGTGGAGTAGAATTGATGGGCCGAATGGCCTAAGTCTGTTCCGATTACTTATGACCTTCACATCCCGGCAACTTGTGACCCCTGACCTTTCTGACTCTTTGTAACACGTGATACATTTAAATACAACGCCTGTTACTCTGCCATCCCATGTTTATCAAACAGTAACATGGGGTTAGGTTAGGTAAGGGGGAGGTACAGTGAGACCTGGGTGTCCTTGTACACCGGTCACTGAAAGTTGGCGTGCAGGTACAGCAGGCAGTGAACAAAGCTAATGGAATGTTGGCCTTCATAACAAGAGGATTTCAGTATAGGAGTAAAGAGGTTCTTCTGCAGTTGTATAGGGCTCTGGTGAGACCACATCTGGAGTATTGTGTACAGTTTTGGTCTCCTAATTTGAGGAAGGACATCCTTGTGATTGAGGCAGTGCAGTGTAGGTTCACGAGATTGATCCCTGGGATGGCGGGACTGTCATATGAGGAACGATTGAAAAGACTAGGGGTTGTTTTCACTAGAGTTTAGAAGGATGAGGGGGGATCTTATAGAAACATATAAAATTATAAAAGGACTGGACAAGCTAGATGCAGGAAAAATGTTCCGAATGTTGGGCGAGTCCAGAACCAGGGGCCACAGTCTTAGAATAAAGGGGAGGTCATTTAAGACTGATTTAAGTGGGTACGTTACAAAACTTACCTTCAGCGGCGCTGCAGTTCTGTCACTGCCCGTGTGCGCGACTTTGGCGCCTTTGAGAGGGGGGCGGGTTTAAAATGCGATATTTCGGCAGCCTATTCAAATCGATGTCTGTCAGGTAAATTAGCTGCTAAAGAAAAATCGCTTCGACTGCTGTTTTGTTAAGTTTATTAAAATTAGCGCTGGATAATTAAATTGTTCGAGTAAAATTATAATCATCTTCAAATGCCGTCAACGCCGACAACGGGACGGATTTCACGCACGGGACAAGGCAAGGTATGACGTTTATTTTTTCATATAAACTTGCTTCTTAGAATGCCTTTAATAAAAATTTCAAGTTGCGAAAATGTGATTATTTAAATATACCAACCGGCAGTATTTTACCTGCCAATATTGGAGTTTAATTCACTGCAACCGCAACGTTCCAAACCAGCGAGTTCCACAAAATCCCACTCGCAAGATGATTTTAAATGCCCTTTGATTTACAGGAATTAAACACGAAATTCCTTCCATTTGGCCTATAAATTAATGACAATGAGATTTAAAAATAATGTTATATTGTGAATTCTTGTGTGAATGTTATTTGGACACTTAGGCTTTTTAAAAATGTTAACCTTTTCTTAAGAAATGGATAGATATTTAGATCTAGTAATTGAATTTTGTAATTTGCTACAATTGGGTAACTAACTAATTATATGCTTTAATTTCAGGTAATCCAAGTAAGATTGTTTCATATTTGTTTCAGAATGCTTCAATCTATAAGAACTGAAAATTTCATTAAGTTCTCTTAATTTTTAAGAAAGTTATGGGCTTTTGACTGTCCTTGATCACAGCTTTTGTGTTAAGTCAATGGAAAAGCAATAGGGAACAAGATGCTAATTTCCGAGTATGAAAATGGCCATAACTTTTTTAATACTGAAGATATGAAAGTGAATTAGGTGTCAAATTAAACTTCTTTTTATGCTTTATCTGAGGGGATAAATAACAGACTTGAATTTAAAAATCTCAAAATTTTGTAACATTGCTAATTTAAGACCTCCCCCTCTGTCCCTCCCCCTCCCCCTCCCTCCCCCAGGGGATTTCCACCGGTTTCACCTTCGCTGCGAAGCTGCAGCGGGGCGGGGCTGCCAGCCGTGGCGCTGGCCAATGGGAGCAGAGCGCGGCTGTGAGTCAGCAGTTGCTGGGTAGAGCGAGGCTGTACAGGTTGAGTTTCTGTCTCTGGATAGCCCCGCCCCCGCTGCTGCTGCCGCTGTTGCTGCCGCCTAAAGGCAGTGCGCACCCCTTCTATTCAGTCAGCAGTGGACTGAATGCAGAAGATGGACACCATATTCTGGAGTAACTCAGCGGGACAGGCAGCATCTCTGGAGAAAAGGAATGGGTCCATTCCCGTGAGATGCTGCCTGTCCGTTGAGTTACTCCAGCATTTTGTGTCTAACTTCGGTTTACTCCAGCATCTTAGACAATAGACAATAGTTGCAAGAGTAGGCCGTTCGGCCCTTCGAGCCTGCACCGCCATTCACTGTGATCATGGCGGATCATCCACAATCAGTACCCCATTGCTGCCTTCTCCTCATATCCCCTGACTCTACTATCTTTAACAGCTCTTTCTAACTCTCTCTTGAAAGCATCCAGACAATTGGTCTTCACTGCCCTCTGAGGCAGAGAATTCCACAGATTCACAATTCTCTGGGTGAAAAAGTGTTTCCGCGTCTCCGTTCTAAATGGCCTACCCCTATTCTTGAACTGTGGACCTGGTTCTGGACTCCCCCAACATCGGGAACATGTTTCCTGCCTCCAGCGTGTCCAATCCCTAAATAATCTTATATGTTTCAATAAGATACCCTCTCATCCTTCTAAACTCCAGAGTAAACAATCGCAGCCGCTCCATTCTCTCAGCATATGACAGTCCCGCCATCCCGGGAATTAACCTTGTAAACCTACTCTGCACTCCCTGAATAGCAAGAATGTCCTTCCTCAAATTACGGGACCAAAACTGCATACAATATCCAGGTGTGGTCTCACTAGGGCCCTGTACAACTGCAGAAGGACCTCCTTGCTCCGATACTCAACTCCTCTTGTTATAAAGGCCAACATGCCATTCACTTTCTTCACTGCCTGCTGTACCTTCATGCTTACTTTCATTGACTGATGAACAAGGACCCCCCAGATCTCACTGTACTTCCCCTTTTCCTAACTTGACACCATTCAGATAATAATCTGCCTTCCTGTTCTTGCCACCAAAGTGGATAACCTCACATTTATCCACATCAAACTGCTTATGCCATGCATCTTCCCACTCACCCAACCTGTCCAAGTCACCCTGCATCCTCATAGCATCCTCCTCACAGTTCACACTGCCACCCAGCTTTGTGTCATCTGCAAATTTGCTAATTGTTACTTTGAATCCCTTCATCGAAATCACGAATGTATATTGTAAATATCTGCGGTCCCAGCACGAAGCCTTGCGGTACCCCACTAGTCACTGTCTGCCTTTCTGAAAGGGACCCCTTAATCCCTACTCTTTGTTTCCTGTCTGCCAACCAATTTTCTATCCATGTCAGCACTCTACCCCAAATACCATGTGCTCTAATTTTGCCCACTAATCTCCTATGTGGGACCTTATCAACTTCTGAAAGTCCAGGTACACTACATCCACTGACTCTCCCTTGTCCATTTTCCTAGTTACATCCTCAGAAAATTCCAGAAGATTAGTCAAGCATGATTTCCCCTTCGTAAATCCATGCTGACTCAGACTGATCTTGTAACTGCTAACCAAATGTGCGGCTATTTCATATTTTATGATTGACTCCAGCATCTTCCCCACCACCAATGTCAGGCGAACTGGTCCATAATTCACTGTTTTCTCTCTCCCGCCTTTCTTAAAAAGTGGGATAGCCGAGGACCAGCCCGGAAGACCCACGGGAACCCAGCTGGAGGGCCGGTGAGCAGACCGGCTGCGGGAGTGAATGCACGGCCTCGACGGGGGAGTGGGCCGCTGGAGGCCCTGCAGCTGCCTGGGGCTCGGCTGGACGTGGTGCCGCTCCAAGAGGCCCAGCACGTGGACCAGACGCGGTGGAGCAGCGGTGGAGGACACCACGGCTACGCTTGGCCAGGCCGACTCTACAACGCCGCCAGGACAACGGGCCTTCACGGTCAGATCAGGGTCCCTGCACTTACAACAACTGGGACTTGAACATGGCGCCAAACTGACAACTTTGTATTCTGTCTCACTGTACTACTGCTGTACACCAACACTGTATCTGCAATGCTTATCTAATATGCATCTAAGTGCTTACGTGTAGTGATACTTGTTGTGAAATATATCCCAAAATGAATTTCCCTGAACCCCGGTACAGGTGACAAATAAAGCACCAGACCACACCTGTGCCAGTTCACTGTTCAGAAGGAGTGTCCGTGCCAGTGCACTGCACAGAGGGGGTGTCAGTGGACAGTCGTGTGACCAGTGACCCGTGGTCATCGCTGTGAATGTGGGAGCATCGTGGGGCTGAACTGGTCAGTCTGTGTGGGGTAAGGGCACGGGAGAGAGGCTACTCATCTCTCCTCGCCGAATAAAGACTGATTCTCTCGAGAGCAGGGAATCTCTCTCTCTCTCTCTCTGAGAATAAACTTTGTCTTTTATTCTTCTTCTGCCTGTTCTTCACCCTGGAACTCCCCCCCCCCACCACCATGTTGTGCCCGCCCTTTCTCTCTGTCCCCCTCCCTCTCCCTCCCCCTGTCTCTCTCTCTCTCTGCCCCCCCTTCTCTCTTTCTCTGCCCCCCCTTTCTCTCTCTCTCTCTGTACCCCTTCTTTCTCTCTCTCACTCACTTCCTCTCTGCCTTCAGCCAGCCCCTGCGCTGGGAAACTCCCCGTGGATGGGCGCGGATCTGAGTCACTCTGTCCCAAGCGAAGCCGCAGCAGGAAACTGAAACAGAGAGAGCTGGAAACGCTTCAGGGGCGAGGCAGCGTTACTGGAGAGCGGGGGAGATCTATGTCCACGTCCTAACCCCCGCACGGCTTCCTGCCGCACATCAGAGCTGGAGGTGGCGGGGGTGGAGGGGGGGGGGTGCAGGCGTTGGACAAGGCTCGATATCGGTGAGGGCACAAGACACTGCAGTCGCTGGAATCTGGAAAGGGGATCCGTGGTGGAAACAGTGCATGTTGTTGTTTCAGGTGGAGACCCTACATTCACAGACCCTGATGCAGAGTCTCAGTCTGAAACCGCCACATACCCTTTTCTACCCCTTTCATCTCCACAGATGCTGCTCGTCCCGCTGAGTTCTTATAGGCTTTGTTTTTTTTTAAATTACAAAGGATGGAAACAGGCCACTCGGCCCAACTCATTCATGCCGACCCTTCCAAGCTGGTCGCATTTGCCCACATTTGGGCCACACCCCTCTAAACAATTTTTTATCCATGTATATGGCCGTCCGCGGGTTGCGGGGTGCGGTTTCTGCCCGCCCAGTCCAGCGTCTCCATCAGCGGATTCAGAGCCTCGCCAACGGCTTGCCAGGCGACCAGGCAATTGGAACAGCTTTCTTTCCCTTGATAACAATACTGAAAAATATGAATTCCATAGTTTGTGACATAAATATACATTTTAATGGGATCATTATATACAGGTGTAACATTTCCATTTCGAGATCGGGGGGAGGGGGGCAAATATGCGTCAAGCCGATAGCCTAATCGTTAAAGAGTTAAAAGATAGCCTAATCGATAAAGAGCTGAGAAGAGGAATCAGTGCTGCCAAGGAAAGGTACTCTGAGAAGTTGAGGAGCAAGTTCTCAGCTAGTGACTCTTCTTCAGTTTGGAAAGGCATGCAAGAAATCACCAGCTATAAGAGGAAAAGCCCCCCCCCCCCCCCCCCCCGCTCTTTGGACAATCGTCAGCTGACGAACAACCTGAATGAGTTTTACTGCAGGTTTGAAAATCAGAAACGTAACCCTGGTACCCCCTCCCCAACAAACACAGCCAGACCCCGGTCACCACTTCACACCTACTTAAGGCAAGACTCCAGTATGAAAAGAGTGGAACCTTTCTCACCCCAACCAACACTTCACACCCAATTACACATTTTTAACCAGCCCCTGCAAAGATGTTAAAGAAGGAACTGCAGATGCTGGAAAATCGAAGGTACACAAACATGCTGGAGAAACTCAGCGGGTGCAGCAGCATCTATGGAGCGAAGGAAATAGGCAACGTTTCGGGCCGAAACCCTTCTTCAGAAAGATGTACTGTCCCTGCCTGCATCAAAGTCACCACTATTGTCCCTGTACCCAAAAAGGTAAGGATTACTGGTCTTAATGACTACAAGCTTGTCGCACTGACCTCAGTACTCATGAAGACCTTTGAAAGGCTTGTGCTGGCCAAGTTGAAAAATATCACAATCCCTCTGCTGGACCCTCTGCATTTTGCATATTGGGCCAATAGATCTGTGGATGACGCAGTCAATCTGGGCCTACACTTCATCCTCCAGCACCTAGACCGCCAGGGGACCTATGCGAGGATTTTGTTTGTTGATTTTAGCTCTGCATTCAACACCATTGTGCCAGAGCTAATACGCTCCAAACATTCTGAGTTGACTGTGCCTGAACCCCTCTGTCAGTGGATCACCAGCTTTCTGACAGACAGGAAGCAGCATGTGAGACGGGAAAGCATATCTTGGACCCGCAAAAGCTCAGCATGGGAGCACCGCAAGATGCGTACTCTCCCCTCTCCTCTACTCTCGCCACACCAATGACTGCACCTCCACAGACACCTCTGTCAAGCTTCTCAAGTTTGCGGACAACACAACCCTGATTGTACTGATCCAGGATGGGGATCTCTGTACTCTTTTCAGTTTGACATCTTTCCTATAACATGTTGCCCAGAACTGAACACAATATTCTAAATGCGGTCTCACCAACGTCTTATACAACTGCAACATAACCTCCCAACTTCTATACTCAATACTCTGACTGATGAAGGCCAAAGTGCCAAAATATGTTTTGACCACCTGATATACCTGCGACACGACCTTCAAGGAACCATGCAATCATCAACCATTCCTCTGCCCACCTGGCTAATTCCAGATCCTGCTGCAAACTTTCACAACCATCTTCACTATCTGCAAAACCACACACTTCTGTATCATCAGCAAACTTGCTAATCTTGCCCTGTTCTGTGACGTTTCACAGAATGCTGGAGGTAACTCAGCGGGTCAGGCTGAGTATAGAGGTTGGGAGGTCATGTGCAGTTGCATAAGAAGGTGGTGAGGCCGCATTCAGAGTATTGTATTCAGTTCTGGGCACCATGTTATAGGAAAGATGTCATCAAACTGGAAAGGGTACAGTGAAGGATTTACGAGGATGTTGCCAGGATTAGAGGGCCAGAGCTATAGGGAGAGGTTGAGTAGGCTGTGACTCTATTTCATGGAGCACAGGAGGATGAGGGATGATCTAATAGAGGTGTATAAAATCACGATTTAAATAGATATGGTTAAGTCTTTTTCCCAGATTAGGTGAATCGAGAGCAGAGGACATAAGTTTAAGGTGAAGGGCAAACGATTTAATAGGAATCTGAGGGGAATGTTTTTCACACAAAGGGTGGTAGGTGTATGGAACAAGCTGCCAGAGGAGGTAGTTGAGGCGGGGACTATCGCAACATTTAAGAAACAGTTAGACAGGTACATGGATAGGACAGGTTCGGAGGGATATGGATCAAACGTGGGCAGTGGGACTAGTGCAGATGGGACATGCTGGGCCGAAGGGCCTGTTTCCACACTGTATCACTCTATGACTCTATCTATTTTTCCTCTCAAACCCATTCTCCTGCCTTCTCCCATTACCTCTGACACCCGTATCAATCAAGAATCAATCAATCTCCTCCTGAAAAATATCCATTGACTTGAACTCCACAGCTGTCTGTGGCAATGAATTCCCACAGTTCACCACCTCTGACTTAAGAAATTCCTGCTCATCTTCCTAAAGGAATGTCTTTTAATTCCGAGGCTGTGGCCACTGGTCCTAGACTCTCCCACTAGTGGAATCATCCTCTCCACATCCACTCCATCCACGTTTTTACCAGGCTGGGACAGACGGCAACAGCTTCACACCGTGTCCCAAAGCTTGTGTCCTGTCCTGCATCACCCAAGGCAGCGGAGACGTTATAGGAGAGGGCAAGCACTGTAACCAAGTAGCTCACGATGGTTTGGGTAACATTCAGGAATGTCTATACATGTCACATCATGAATATTACTGAAGAAGTGTGTGTCTTGACCCGAAATATAATCTGAACCTTTTCTCCAGAGATGCTGCCTGACCCACTGAGTTTACTCCCAGCACTCTGTGACATGTCACCTATCCATGTTCTCCAGAGATGCTGCCTGACCCGCTGAGTTACTCCAGCACTCTGTGACATCTCACCTATCCATGTTCTCCAGAGTTGCTGCCTGACCCACTGAGTTACTCCAGCACTCTGTGGACATGTCACCTATCCATGTTCTCCAGAGTTGCTGCCTGACCCGCTGAGTTACTCCAGCACTCTGTGAAACGTCGCCTATTCATATTCTCTGCAGATGCTGCCTGACCCACTGAGTTACTCGCCCACACCGACCAACATGTCCCATGTAACTAGTCCCACTCACACGCGTTTGGCCCATATCCATCTAAATCTGTTCAATCCATGTCCGTGTCCAAATGGCTCTTAAACAGTAGGATAGTCCCCAGCCTTAACTACGTCCTCTGGCAGCTTGTTCCATACACCCACCACCCTTTGTGTGAAAAGCTAACTCTCAGATTCCTGCTAATTTCTGAAATATTGGTCATAAATCTGATGCAAAAATGCTCCAAAATAAGGCTCAGAATGCATCAGAGAGCATCTAAAACCCTTGAGCTTCCAGGGCCCGTAAGCGGGCCCTGGACCCCGGCATCGAGGGACTTCACGCTTCGCCCTCATGATGTGCACAGCACGCACATTATTTCACATAATTTTTTTAAAATCCTGTCAGGCCACCCCCATTTTTGAAAAGCTTCGTACTGGCCTGCTGCACTGCACGCGTTGGCCCATATCCCTCTAACCTGTCCTATCCAAGTACCTGTCTAAATGCTGGTATAACGTTGTGATAGTACCCGGCTCAACTACCTCCTCCAGCAGCTCATTCCATCCACCCACCACCCATTGTGTGAACAATGTTACCGCTCAGGTTCCTATTAAACCTTTCCACCCTCACCTTAAACCTAT
>JAXLNO010000891.1:41366-43866 GCA_038087875.1 Malacoraja senta | reverse complement strand
CCTCTCACTCACCCCCTTCGACGTGTACGTGGCACTGAGTAGGACTAATGCACGTAAGGCTGCTGGCCCCGACGGCATCCCCTGGCGCGTCCTCAGGGCCTGTGCTGCGCAGCTGACAGACGTCTGGACTGACATCTTCAACCTGTCACTTGCCCAAGCAGTTGTGCCCACGTGCCTTAAATCCACCTCCATCGTGCCGGTGCCAAAACACTCCACTGCGGCAAGCCTCAACGACTTCCGCCCAGTTGCACTTACTCCCATCATCACCAAGTGCTTCGAGAGGCTGGTCCTGGCACACCTCAAAGGCTGCCTACCCCCCACATTGGATCCCTATCAGTTTGCCTACCGCAAGAACAGGAGTACGGAGGATGCCATCTCAACGGCACTTCACTCCGCCCTCTCCCACCTCGACAACAGAGACACTTACGTAAGAATGCTGTTCATCGATTACAGCTCAGCATTCAACACCATCATACCCTCTAAACTGATCACCAAACTCGGTGACCTGGGCATTGACCCCTCCCTCTGCAACTGGATACTGGACTTTCTAACCAACAGACCCCAGTCTGCTAGGTTAGACAAGCACACCTCTTCAACCCTCACCATGAACACCGGCGTTCCACAGGGCTGTGTGCTGAGCCCCCTCCTCTACTCCCTCTTCACCTACGACTGCACACCTGTACATGGTACTAACACCATCATCAAGTATGCAGACGATACAACGGTGATTGGCCTCATCAGCAACAACGATGAGTCGGCCTATAGGGAGGAGGTCCAGCTCCTAGCAGCATGGTGCGCTGACAACAACTTGGCCCTTAACTCCAAGAAGACCAAGGAGCTCATTGTAGACTTCAGGAAGTCTAGGGGCGGCACGCACACCCCCATCCACATTAACGGGACGGAGGTGGAACGTGTTTCCAGCTTCAGGTTCCTGGGGGTCAACATCTCCGATGACCTCTCTTGGACCAACAATACCTCAACTCTGGTCAAGAAGGCTCACCAGCGTCTCTTCTTCCTGAGGAGACTAAAGAAGGTCCATCTGTCTCCTCGGATTCTGGTGAACTTCTACCGCTGCACCATCGAGAGCATCCTTACCAACTGCATCACAGTATGGTATGGCAACTGCTCTGTCTCCGACCGGAAAGCACTGCAGAGGGTGGTGAAAATTGCCCAACGCATCACCGGTTCCTCACTCCCCACCATTGAGTCTTTCCAAAGCAAGCGTTGTCTGCGAAGGGCGCTCAGCATCGCCAAGGACTGCTCTCACCCCAACCACAGACTGTTTACCCTCCTACCATCCGGGAGGCGCTACAGGTCTCTCCGTTGCCGGACCAGCAGGTCCAGGAACAGCTTCTTCCCTGCGGCGGTTACACTACTCAACACTGTACCTCGGTGACTGCCAATCACACCCCCCCCCCCCGGACACTCCTTCCACCAGGATTTATTAGATTTATTTATTTACTGCTCATATTTATGTCGCTCTTCTAGGGAGATGCTAACTGCATTTCGTTGTCTCTGTACTGTACACTGCACAATGACAATAAAGTTGAATCTGAATCGGATCTGAATCTAGAAGCAATAGGTAGCAAGGTGAAAAGTAAAAGTGGCAGGCAGACAAAACCAGGGCAAAAATCAAAAAGGGCCACTTTTCAACATAATTGTATAAGGGGTAAAAGTGTTGTAAAAACAAGCCTGAAGGCTTTGTGTCTCAATGCAAGGAGCATTCGTAATAAGGTGGATGAGTTGAATGTGCAGATAGCTATTAACGACTATGATATAGTTGGGATCACGGAGACATGGCTCCAGGGTGACCAAGGCTGGGAGCTAAACATCCAGGGATATTCAATATTCAGGAGGGATAGACAGAAAGGGAAAGGAGGTGGGGTAGCGTTGCTGGTTAGAGAGCAGATTAACGCAATGGAAAGGAAGGACATTAGCTTGGAGGATGTGGAATCGGTATGGGTAGAGCTGCGAAACACTAAGGGGCAGAAAACGCTGGTGGGTGTTGTGTACAGGCCACCTAACAGTAGTAGTGAAGTTGGAGATGGTATCAAACAGGAAATTAGAAATGCGTGCGACAAAGGGAAAACAGTTATAATGGGTGACTTCAATCTACATATAGATTGGGTGAATCAAATTGGCAGGGGTGCTGAGGAAGAGGATTTCTTGGAATGTATGCGGGATAGTTATCTAAATCAACATGTAGAGGAAGCAACGAGAGAGCAGGCTATTTTAGACTGGGTATTGAGTAATGAGGAAGGGTTAGTTAGCAGTCTTGTTGTACGTGCCCCCTTGGGCAAGAGTGACCATAATATGGTTGAGTTCTTCATTAGGATGGAGAGTGACATTGTTAATTCAGAAACAATGGTTCTGAACTGAAAGAAAGGTAACTTTGAGGGTATGAGACGTGAATTGGCCAAGATTGACTGGCAATTAATTCTAAAAGGGTTGACGGTGGATATGCAATGGAAGACATTTAAAGACTGCATGGATGAACTAC
>JAXLNO010000891.1:0-37500 GCA_038087875.1 Malacoraja senta | reverse complement strand
CTTTGTGTCATTATGTGTCTTGTTGCTTTTTTTCGTATGGCTGTATGGTAATTCACATATCACTGTACCTTAATTGGTACATGTGACAATAAAAGAACTTTGAAACCTTTGAAACCTCATTCTCTAAAACTTACTTGGAGAATTTAATGCTTTTAAACTAGCTCTCGTTCAGACCTTATCTTGTTTTCTGATTATCGTGTAATCACGATCTATGATGCCATCTGCCAGCCTGATTCTCTCCTCACTTATACCTCAATCATCCCCTTTAACATCTTCAGACTTAGTTAGCTATTAAAATTTCAAAGGAAAGTTGGAATGAATACTTATTAAACGTGCATAAATGCTCGATTAATGTAAGACACACTTTAATACAATTTAAAATTTTACATAGATTATATTATTCGAAAACTAAAATTCATAAAATTTTCCCAAACATATCACCTATTTGTGATAAATGTCAATCCCAAGAAGCAACTATAGTGCACTCATTTGTCTTCTGTACAAAAATTCAAAAATTTTGGAATTAAATTTTTGAAATCTTTACAAAGTTATTTAAAACAAGACTGATACCCAAAGCAGAATGGATTATCTTCGGAATAACGGAAGATGATCCAGAACTAAATGTGTTTCAAAAGAAATTAATGGACTATGGGTTAATAACTGGAAAAAAGCTAATTCTAAAATTTTGGAAGAAGGCTCCAATACCAACTATAAATATGTGGATTTCAAATATGTTTGAAACATTACACCTAGAAGAGATAAGACTCCTCCTAGCAGGTAAACCAGATCACTTCCACCTGACGTGGTCTGCATTTATAGAATTATTACAAACATAGGGTGCAAAAGTACTTTAAAAAATAAAAAATAGAGGTCAGGTAAGGGGGGATGATAGTTGAAGAGTTGGTATGTCCTATTTACGTGATGCTCAAAAAAAAACCATTTGTTTTTCTTTTTTTCTCTTTCTCTTTTCTTTTCTTAGGGCCTATTTCTTAACTCTTTTTCTTTTTGTTTTTAATTTCGCTCTTATTAGGGTCTTCGTCCTTTTTTGTTGTTACATTTTCTACACTTTTCTACACTTGCACTTTTTCCTTCACTTTCTTCTTTCTTTCAATCTTTTCCTTTTCTAGTGTAAAAAAATAAATAAAGGGAGTACATTAAGTGTAAGAAGATATAAATGACGAGTATTAATATATGTGGTTGTAATGTAATGTACTTCTAATAAATAAAAATTTAACATCTTCAGACTTTAAACTCAAAGCTTGTCACCGACTGACTACTGAAGATAGACACAAAAGGCTGGAGTAACTCAGCGGGACAGGCAGCATCTCTGGAGAGAATGAATGGGTGACATTTCGGGTCGAGACCCTTCTTCAGACTCTATCTTCGATTTAAACCAGCATCTACATGTCCTTCCTACACATGGGACGATTCTAACAGAGGGGAGGAGGCTGTTCCCGAGACTGGTAGTTGGCGCTTTCAAGATTTGTACCTTCTGCCCGACAAGAACGGTGAGAAGAAGGAATGACCGGGTGGGACAAGTATTTGATTATGTTGGTTGCTTTTCCATGATGAGGGATAATCTTAGAAGAGATGTAAAAAAATCGTGAGAGGAACAGATCGGGTAGACACACAGAGCCTCTTGCCCAGAGGAGCGGAATCAAGTACCAAGGACATAGGTTTAAGGTGAGGTTGGAAAGGTTTAATAGGAACCTGAGCGGTAACATTGTTCACACAATGGGGGGGGGGGGGGGGGGGGGGTGGGTGTATGGAATGAGCTGCTGGAGGAGGTAGTTGAGCCGGGTACTATCACAACGTTATACCAGCATTTAGACAGGTACTTGGATAGGACAGGTTAGAGGGATATGGGCCAAACGCGGGCAGTGCAGCAGGCCCGTCCGAAACTTTTCAAAAAGGGGGTGGCCTGACAGGATTACAAAAAATGTAATGTGAAATAATGTGCGCGCTGAGCACATCACGAGCACGAAGCGTGAAGTCCCTCGATGCCAGGGTCCAGGGCCCGCTTAAGGGCCCTGGAAGCTCAGGGGTTTTAGATGCTCTCTGATGCATTCTGAGCCTTATTTTGGAGCATTTTTGCATCATATTTATGACCAATATTTCAGAAATTAGCAGGAATCTGAGAGTTAGCTTTTCACACAAAGGGTGGTGGGTGTATGGTACAAGCTGCCAGAGGAGGTAGTTAAGGCTGGGACTATCCTACTGTTTAAGAGCCATTTGGACACGGACATGGATTGAACAGATTTAGATGGATATGGGCCAAACACGTGTGAGTGGGACTAGTTTACACGGGACATGTTGGTCGGTGTGGGCAAGTTGGGCTGAAGGGCCTGTTTCCACACTGCATCATTCTATGACTAAAAAGTTACGAAGAAAAATGCATGTAGATAAGTAGAGCAGATTTGAAAGAGGAGTGAAATGTAAAGGCAAAGAAAGGTTTATGGGTGGAAAGGAACATAGGAAAGGAGGGGGGAGAGTGGGCTTGGGCTGATGGGTGAAGGAAAATAGACACAAAGTGCTGGAGTAACTCAGTGGGTCAGGCAGCATCTGGGAGAATATGAATAGGCGACGTTTCACAGAGTGCTGGAGTGACTCAGTGGGTCAGGCAGCATCTGTGAGAACATGGATAGGTGACATGTCACAGAGTGCTGGAGTAACTCAGTGGGTCAGGCAGCATCTGTGGAGAAAAGGTATAGATTATATTTTGGGTCAAGACCCTTCTTCAGTAATATTCATGATGTGACATGTATAGACATTCGTTAATGTTACCCAAACCATCGTGAGCTACTTTGTTACGGTGCTTGCCCTCTCCTATAACGTCTCTGCTGCCTTGGGTGATGCAGGACAGGACACAAGCTTTGGGATACGGTGTGAAGCTGTTGCCGTCTGTCCCAGTCTGGTAAAAACCTGGATGGAGTGGATGTGGAGAGGATGTTTCCACTAGTGGGAGAGTCTAGGACCAGTGGCCACAGCCTCGGAATTAAAACACATTCCTTTAGGAAGGAGATGAGCAGGAATTTCTTAAGTCAGAGGGTGGTGAACTGTGGAATTCATTGCCACAGACAGCTGTGGAAGTCAAGTCAATGGACATTTTCAGGAGGAGATTGATAAATTCTTGATTGATACGGGTGTCAGAGGTAATGGGGAGTAGGCAGGAGAATGGGTTTGAGAGGGAAAGATAGATAGAGTCATAGAGTGATACAGTATGGAAACAGGCCCTTCGGCCCAGCATGTCCCATCTGCACCAGTCCCACCTGCCCACGTTTGATCCATTTCCCTCCGAACCTGTCCTATCCATGTACCTGTCTAACTGTTTCTTAAATGTTGCGATAGTCCCCGCCTCAACTACCTCCTCTGGCAGCTTATTCCATACACTACCACCCTTTGTGTGAAAAACATACCCCTCAGATTCCTATTAAATCGTTTGCCCTTCACCTTAAACTTATGTCCTCTGCTCCTCGATTCACCTAATCTGGGCAAAAGACTCAACCATATCTATAGGTACATATAAAGACTCAACCATATCTATGGTACATATAGGTACCAATGACATAGGCAGAAAAAGAGAAGAGGTCCTGAAAGGAGAATTTAGGGAGTTGGGAGGAGAGTTAAGGAGAAGGACCACAAAGGTAACTATCTCAGGATTACTACCTGTGCCATGCGACAGTGAGAGTAGGAATGGAATGAGGTGGAGGATAAATGCGTGGCTGAGGAACTCGTGCAGCGGACAGGGATTCAAATTTATGGATCATTGGGACATCTTTTGGGGAAGGTGTGACCTGTACAGAAAGGACGGGTTGCACTTGAACCCGAGGGGGACCAATATCCTGGCGGGGAGATTTGCAAAGGCTACTGGGGAGACTTTAATCTAGAACGGTTGGGTGGAGGGACTCAAATAGAGAAAGCTAGTAGAAAATGTGGGAGGCAGGAGGCAGAGAAGGGAAGCACTCAGACCCAAAATGTAGGGGAGAAAGAAGAAAAAGATAATAAACAGAGAATAAGTGGTGGTGGGTTTCTTAAATGTGTATATTTTAATGCTAGGAGAATTGTAAGAAAGGTGGATGAGCTTAGAGCCTGGATTGACACCTGGAAGTATGATGTTGTGGCGATCAGTGAAACATGGTTGCAGGAGGACTGTGATTGGAAACTAAATATTCCAGGATTTCGTTGCTTCAGGGGTGATAGAATTGGAGGGGCAAGAGGTGGGGGTGTTGCATTGCTTGTCAAGGAAGATATTACAGCAGTGCTTTGGCAGGATAGATTAGAGGGCTCGTCTAGGGAGGCTATTTGGGTGGAACTGAGAAATGGGAAAGGTGTAGCAACACTTATAGGGGTGTATTATAGACCGCCAAATGGGGAGCGAGAATTGGAAGAGCAAATATGTAAGGAGATAGCAGATATTAGTAGTAAGCACAAGGTAGTGATTGTGGGAGATTTCAATTTTCCACACATAGACTGGGAAACACATTCTGTAAAAGGGCTGGATGGTTTGGAGTTTGTAAAATGTGTGCAGGATAGTTTTTTGCAGCAATACATAGAGGTACCTACTAGAGAAGGGGCAGTGCTGGACCTCCTGTTAGGAAATGAGACAGGGCAGGTGGCGGAGGTATGTGTCGGGGAGCACTTCGGGTCCAGTGATCACAATACCATTAGTTTCAATATAATTATGGAGAGGGTCAGAACTGGACCTAGGGTTGAGATTTTTGATTGGAGAAAGGGTAACTTTGAGGAGATGCGAAAGGATTTAAAAGGAGTGAATTGGGACATGTTGTTTTATGGGAAGGATGGAGAAGAGAAATGGAGGACATTTAAGGGTGAAATTTAAGAGTACAGAATCTTTATGTCCCTGTTCGGTTGAAAGGAATAGTAAAATTGGAAAGAGCCATGGTTTTCAAGGGAAATTGGACACGGTTCGGAAAAAGAGAGAGATCTACAATAATTATAGGCAGCATGGAGTAAATGAGGTGCTTGAGGAGTATAAAGAATGTAAAAAGAATATTAAGAAAGAAATTAGAAAAGCTAAAAGAAGATATGATGTTGCTTTGGCTAAGGTGCTAAGGTGAAAGTAAATCCAAAGGGTTTCTACAGCTATATTAATAGCAAAAGGATAACAAGGAATAAAATTGGTCCATTAGAGAGTCAGAATGGACAGCTATCTGCAGAGCCAAAAGAGATGGGGAGATATTGAACAATTTCTTTTCTTTGGTATTCACCAAGGAGAAGGATATGGAATTATGTGAGGTAAGGGAAACAAGCAGAGTAGCAATGGAAACTATGAGATTCAAAGAAGAGGTGCGGACACTTTTGAAAAATATGAAAACGGATAAGTCTCCAGGTCCCGACAGGATATTCCCTAGGACATTGAGGAAGTTAGTGTAGAAATAGCAGGAGCTATGACAGAAATATTTCAAATGTCATTAGAAACGGGAATAGTGCCGGAGGATTGGCGTACTGCGCATCTTGTTCCGTTGTTTAAAAAGGGTTCTAAGAGTAAACCTAGCAATTATAGACCTGTTAGTTTGACGTCAGTGGTGGGCAAATTAATGGAAAGGATATTTAAAGATAATATATATAAGGATCTGGATAAGCAGGGTCTGATTAGGAACAGTCAACATGGATTTGTGCCTGGAAGGTCATGTTTCACTAATCTTCCTGAATTTTTCGAAGAGGTTACTAGGGAAATTGATGAGGGTAAAGCAGTGGATGTTGTCTATATGGACTTCAGTAAGGCCTTTGACAAGGGTCCTCATGGAAGGTTGGTTAAGAAGATTCAATTGTTGGGTATTAATGGTGTAGTAGCAAGATGGATTCAACAGTGGCTGAATAGAGATGCCAGAGAGTAATGGTGGATGGCTGTTTGTCAGGTTGGAGGCCGGTGACTAGTGGGGTGCCTCAGGGGTCTGTGTTGGGTCCACTGTTGATTGTCATATACATCAATGATCTGGATGATGGTGTGGAAATTTGGATTAGTAAGTATGCAGATGATACTAAGATAGGTGGTGTTGTGGATAATGAAGTAGATTTTCAAAGTCTACAGAGAGATTTAGGCCATTTGGAAGAGTGGCTGAAAGATGGCAATGGAGTTTAATGCTGATAAATGTGAGGTGCTACATCTCGGCAGGACAAATCAAAATAGGACGTACATGGTAAATGGTAGCGAATTGAGGAATGCACTTGAACAGAGGGATCTAGGAATAACTGTGCATAGTTCCCTGAAGGTGGAATCTCATGTAGATAGGGTGGTAAAGAAAGCTTTTGGTGTGCTGGTCTTTATAAATCAGAGCATTGAATATAGAAGTTGGGATGTAATGTTAAAATTGTACAAGGCATTGGTGAGGCCAATTCTGGAGTATGGAGTACAATTTTGGTCGCCTAATTATAGGAAGGATGTCAACAAAATAGAGAGAGTACAGAGGAGATTTACTAGAATGTTGCCTGGGTTTCAGCAACTAAGTTACAGAGAGAGGTTGAACAGGTTGGGTCTTTATTCTTTGGAGCGCAGAAGGTTAAGAGGGACTTGATAGAGGTCTTTAAAATGATGAGCGGGTTAGACAGAGTTGACGTGTATAAGCTTTTCCCATTGAGAGTAGGGAAGATTCAAACAAGGGGACATGACTTGAGAATTAAGGGACAGAAGTTTAGGGGTAACATTAGGGGGAACTTTTTTACTCAGAGAGTGGTGGCTGTGTGGAATGAGCTTCCAGTGGAAGTGGTGAAGGCAGGTTCGATTTTATCCTTTAAAAATAGATTGGATGGGTATATGGACAGGAAAGGAATGGAGGATTATGGTCTGAGTGCAGGTAGATGGGACTAGGGGGAAGTTTAAAAAAAAAAATGTTCGGCACGGACATGAAGGGCCGAGATGGCCTGTTTCCGTGCTGTTATGGTTATATGGTTATTCAAATCATGATTTTATACACTTCTATTAGATCATCCCTCATCCTCCTGTGCTCCATGAAATAGAGTCCCAGCCTACTCAACCTCTCCCTATAGCTCTGGCCCTCTAGTCCTGGCAACATCCTCGTAAATGTTCACTGTACCCTTTCCAGTTTGATGACATCTTTCCTATAACATGGTGCCCAGAACTGAATACAATACTCTGAATGCGGCCTCACCTCCTTCTTATGCAACTGCATCATGACCTCCCAACCTCTATACTCAGCCTGACCCGCTGAGTTACTCCAGCATTCTGTGAAACGTCACAGAACAGGGCAAGATTAGCAAGTTTGATGATGATACAGAAGTGAGTGTTTTGCATATAGTGAAGATGGTTGTGAAAAATTGCAGCAGGATCTGGATCAATTAGCCAGGTGGGCAAAGGAATGGTTGATGGTTGCATGGTTCCTTGAAGGTCGTGTCGCAGGTATATCTGGTGGTCAAAACGTATTTTGGCACTTTGGCATTCATCAGTCAGTGTATTGAGTATAGAAGTTGGGAGGTCATGTTGCAGTTGTATAAGACGTTGGTGAGACCGCATTTAGAATATTGTGTTCAGTTCTGGGCACCATGTTATAGGAAAGATGTCAAACTGAAAAGAGTACAGAGATCCCCATCCTGGATCAGTACAATCAGGGTTGTGTTGTCCGCAAACTTGAGAAGCTTGACAGAGGTGTCTGTGGAGGTGCAGTCATTGGTGTGGCGAGAGTAGAGGAGAGGGGAGAGTACGCATCTTGCGGTGCTCCCATGCTGAGCGTTTGCGGGTCCGAGATATGCTTTCCCGTCTCACATGCTGCTTCCTGTCTGTCAGAAAGCTGGTGATCCACTGACAGAGGGGTTCAGGCACAGTCAACTCAGAATGTTTGGAGCGTATTAGCTCTGGCACAATGGTGTTGAATGCAGAGCTAAAATCAACAAACAAAATCCTCGCATAGGTCCCCTGGCGGTCTAGGTGCTGGAGGATGAAGTGTAGGCCCAGATTGACTGCATCATCCACAGATCTATTGGCCCAATATGCAAAATGCAGAGAGTCCAGCAGAGGGATTGTGATATTTTTCAACTTGGCCAGCACAAGCCTTTCAAAGGTCTTCATGAGTACTGAGGTCAGTGCGACAAGCTTGTAGTCATTATGACCAGTAATCCTTACCTTTTTCGGTACAGGGACAATAGTGGAGACTTTGAAGCAGGCAGGGACAGTACATCTTTGCAGGGACTGGTTAAAAATGTGTAATTGGGTGTGAAGTGTTGGTTGGGGTGAGAAAGGGTCCACTCTTTTCATACTGGAGTCTTGCCTTAAGTAGGTGTGAAGTGGTGAATGGGAAGGGGAGGGTGGAAGGTCCATTCTTTGCAGACTGGGGTCTGGCTGTGTTTGTTGGGGAGGGGGTACCAGGGTTACGTTTCTGATTTTCAAACCTGCAGTAAAACTCATTCAGGTTGTTCGTCAGCTGACGATTGTCCAAAGAGCGGGGGGGGGGGGGGGGGGGGGGGGGGGGGGGGCTTTCCTCTTATAGCTGGTGATTTCTTGCATGCCCTTCCAAACTGAAGAAGAGTCACTAGCTGAGAACTTGCTCCTCAACTTCTCAGAGTACCTTTCCTTGGCAGCTCTGATTCCTCTTCTCAGCTCTTTAGCGATTAGGCTATCTTTTAACTCTTTAACGATTAGGCTATCGGCTTTACGCATATTTGCCCCCCCCCCCCATCTCGAAATGGAAATGTTACATCTGTATATAATGATCCCATTAAAATGTATATTTATGTCGCAAACTATGGAATTCATATTTTTCAGTATTGTTATCAAGGGAAAGAAAGCAGTTCCAATTGCCTGGTCGCCTGGCAAGCCGTTGGCGAGGCTCTGAATCCGCGGATGGAGACGCTGGACTGGGCGGGCAGAAACCGCACCCCGCAACCCGCGGACGGCCATATACATGGCCAGGAATTGTTTAGAGGGGTGTGGCCCAAATGTGGGCAAATGCGACCAGCTTGGAAGGGTCGGCATGAATGAGTTGGGCCGAATGGCCTTTTTCCATGCTTTGTAATTAAAAAAAATATTTAAAAAACAGCAGCCTACAAGAACTCAGCGGGACGGGCAGCATCTGTGGAGATGATAGGGGTAGAAAAGGGTATGTGGCGGTTTCAGACTGAGACTGCATCAGGGTCTGTGAATGCAGGGTCTCCACCTGAAACAACAACATGCACTGTTTCCACCACGGATCCCCTTTCCAGATTCCAGCGACTGCAGTGTCTTGTGCCCTCACCGGCACCGAGCCTTCTCCAACGCCTGCATCCCCCACCCCCACCCCCCCGCCATCTCCAGCTCTGATGTGCGGCAGGAAGCCGTGCGGGGGTTAGGACGTGGACATAGATCTCCCCCGCTCTCCAGTAACGCTGCCTCGCCCCTGAAGCGTTTCCAGCTCTCTCTGTTTCAGTTTCCTGCTGCGGCTTCGCTTGGGACGGAGTGACTCAGATCCGCGCCCAGCCACGGGGTGTTTCCCAGCGCAGGGGCTGGCTGTAGGCAGAGAGGAAGTGAGTGAGAGAGAGAGAGAGAGAAAAAGAAGGGGTACAGAGAGAGAGAGAGAAAGGGGGGGGCAGAGAGAGAGAGAGAAAGGGGGGGGCAGAGAGAGAGAGACAGGGGGAGGGAGAGGGAGGGGGACAGAGAAAAAGGGCGGGCACAACATGGTGGTGGGGGGGGGGGGGGGAGTTCCAGTGTGAAGAACAGGCAGAAGACGAATAAAAGACAAAGTTTATTCTCAGAGAGAGAGAGAGAGAGAGAGATTCCCTGCTCTCGAGAGAATCAGTCTTTATTCGGCGAGGAGAGATGAGTAGTCTCTCTCCCGTGCCCTTACCCCACACAGACTGACCAGTTCATCCCCACGATGCTCCCACATTCACAGCGATGACCACGGGTCACTGGTCACACGACTGTCCACTGACACCCCCTCTGTGCAGTGCACTGGCACGGACACTCCTTCTGAACAGTGAACTGGCACAGGTGTGGTCTGATGCTTTATTTGTCACCTGTACCGGGGTTCAGGGAAATTCATTTTGGGATACATTTCAGAACAAGTATCACTACACGTAAGAACTTAGATACATATTAGATAAGCATTGCAGATACAGTGTTGGTGTACAGCAGTAGTACAGTGAGACAGAATACAAAGTTGTCAGTTTGGCGCCATGTTCAAGTCCCAGTTGTTGTAAGTGCAGGGACCCTGATCTGACCGTGAAGGCCCGTTGTCCTGGCGGCGTTGTAGAGTCGGCCTGGCCAAGCGTAGCCATGGTGTCCTCCACCGCTGCTCCACAGCGTCTGGTCCACGTTCTCGGCCTCTTGGAGCTGCGCCACGTCCAGCCGAGCCCCAGGCAGCTGCAGGGCCTCCAGCGGCCCACTCCCCCGTCGAGGCCGTGCACTCACTCCCGCAGCCGGTCTGCTCACCGGCCCTCCAGCTGGGTTCCCGTGGGTCTTCCGGGCTTGTCCTCGGCTATCCCACTTTTTAAGAAAGGCGGGAGAGAGAAAACAGTGAATTATGGACCAGTTCGCCTGACATTGGTGGAGGGGAAGATGCTGGAGTCAATCATAAAAGATGAAATAGCCGCACATTTGGTTAGCAGTTACAAGATCAGTCTGAGTCAGCATGGATTTACGAAGGGGGAATCATGCTTGACTAATCTTCTGGAATTTTCTGAGGATGTAACTAGGAAAATGGACAAGGGAGAGTCAGTGGATGTAGTGTACCTGGACTTTCAGAAGTTGATAAGGTCCCACATAGGAGATTAGTGGGCAAAACTAGAGCACATGGTATTTGGGGTAGAGTGCTGACATGGATAGAAAATTGGTTGGCAGACAGGAAACAAAGAGTAGGGATTAACGGGTCCCTTTCAGAATGGCAGACAGTGACTAGTGGGGTACCGCAAGGCTTCGTGCTGGGACCGCAGATATTTACAATATACATTCGTGATTTCGATGAAGGGATTCAAAGTAACAATTAGCAAATTTGCAGATGACACAAAGCTGGGTGGCAGTGTGAACTGTGAGGAGGATGCTATGAGGATGCAGGGTGACTTGGACAGGTTGGGTGAGTGGGAAGATGCATGGCATAAGCAGTTTGATGTGTATAAATGTGAGGTTATCCACTTTGGTGGCAAGAACAGGAAGGCAGATTATTATCTGAATGGTGTCAAGTTAGGAAAAGGGGAAGTACAGCGAGATCTGGGGAGTCCTTGTTCATCAGTCAATGAAAGTAAGCATGAAGGTAGAGCAGGCAGTGAAGAAAGTGAATGGCATGTTGGCCTTTATAACAAGAGGAGTTGAGTATCGGAGCAAGGAGGTCCTTCTGCAGTTGTACAGGGCCCTAGTGAGACCACACCTGGATATTGTATGCAGTTTTGGTCCCCTAATTTGAGGAAGGACATTCTTGCTATTGAGGGAGTGCAGCGTAGGTTTACAAGGTTAATTCCCGGGATGGCGGGACTGTCATATGCTGAGAGAATGGAGCGGCTGGGCTTGTTTACTCTGGAGTTTAGAAGGATGAGAGGGTATCTTATTGAAACATATAAGATTATTTAGGGATTGGACACGCTGGAGGCAGGAAACATGTTCCCGATGTTGGGGGAGTCCAGAACCAGGGGCCACAGTTCAAGAATATGGGTAGGCCATTTATAACGGAGATGCGGAAACACTTTTTCACCCAGAGAATTGTGAATCTGTGGAATTCTCTGCCTCAGAAGGCAGTGAAGACCAATTGTCTGGATGCTTTCAAGAGAGAGTTAGAAAGAGCTGTTAAAGATAGTAGAGTCAGGGGATATGCGGAGAAGGCAGGAATGGGGTACTGATTGTGAATATTCCGCCATGATCACAGTGATCGACGGGCCGAACGGCCTACTCTTGCAACTAGTGTCTATTGTCTAAGATGCTGGAGTAAACCGAAGTTAGACACAAAATGCTGGAGTAACTCAACGGACAGGCAGCATCTCACGGGAATGGACCCATTCCTTTTCTCCAGAGATGCTGCCTGTCCCGCTGAGTTACTCCAGAATATGGTGTCCATCTTCTGCATTCAGTCCACTGCTGACTGAATAGAAGGGGTGCGCACTGCAGCAGCGGGGGCGGGGCTATCCAGAGACAGAAACTCAACCTGTACAGCCTCGCTCTACCCAGCAACTGCTGACTCACAGCCGCGCTCTGCTCCCATTGGCCAGCGGTGCAGCTTCGCCCCGCTGCAGCTTCGCAGCGAAGGTGAAACCGGTGGAAATCCCCTGGGGGAGGGAGGGGGAGAGGGGGAGGGGAAGGGGAGAGGGGGAGGTCTTAAATTAGCAATGTTACAAAATTTTGAGATTTTAAAATTCAAGTTATTTATCCCATCAGATAAAGCATAAAAAGAAGTTTAATTTGACACCTACTTCACTTTCATATTTTCAGTATTAAAAAAGTTATGGCCATTTTCATACTTGGAAATTAGCATTTTGTTCCCTATTGCTTTTCCATTGACTTAACACAAAAGCTGTGATCAAGGACAGTCAAAAGCCCATAACTTTCTTAAAAATTAAGAGAACTTAATGAAATTTTCAGTTCTTATAGATTGAAGCATTCTGAAACAAATATGATACAATCTTACTTGGATTACCTGAAATTAAAGCATATAATTAGTTAGTTACCCAATTGTAGCTAATTACAAAATTCAATTACTAGATCTAAATATCTACCCATTTCTTAAGAAAAGGTTAACATTTTTTAAAAACCTAAGTGTCCAAATAACATTCACACAAGAATTCACAATATAACATTATTTTAAAATCTCATTGTCATTAATTTATAGGCCAAATGGAAGGAATTTAGTGTTTAATTCCTGTAAATTAAAGGGCATTTAAATCATTTTGCGAGTGAGATTTTGTGGAACTCGCTGGTTTGGAACGTTGCGGTTGCAGTGAATTAAACTCCAATATTGGCAGGAAAAATACTGCCGGTTGGTATATTTAAATAATCACATTTTCGCAACTTGAAATTTGTATTAAAGGCATTCTAAGAAGCAAGTTTATATGAAAAAATAAACGGCATACCTTGCCTTGTCCCATGCGTGAAATCTGTCCCGTTGTTGGCGTTGACGGCATTTGAAGATGATTTTAATTTTACTCCAACAATTTAATTATCCAGCCCTAATTTTAATAAACTTAATAAAACGTCAGTCGAAGCGATTTTTCTTTAGCAGCTAATTTACCTGACAGACATCGATTTGAATAGGCTGCCGAAATATCGCATTTTAAACCCGCCCCCCTCTCAAAGGCGCCAAAGTCGCGCACAAGGGCAGTGACAGAACTGCAGCGCCACTGAAGGTAAGTTTTGTAACATACCTACTTAAATCAGTCTTAAATGACCTCCCCTTTATTCTAAGACTGTGGCCCCTGGTTCTGGACTCGCCCAACATTGGGAACATTTTTCCTGCATCTAGCTTGTCCAGTCCTTTTATAATTTTATATGTTTTTATAAGATCCCCCCCTCATCCTTCTAAACTCTAGTGAAAACAACCCTCGTCTTTTCAATCATTCCTCATATGACAGTCCCGCCATCCCAGGGATCAATCTTGTGAACCTACGCTGCACTGCCTCAATCACAAGGATGTCCTTCCTCAAATTAGGAGATAAAAACTGTACACAATACTGCAGATGTGGTCTCACCAGAGCCCTATACAACTGCAGAAGAACCTCTTTACTCCTATACTGAAATCCTCTTGTTATGAAGGCCAACGTTCCATTAGCTTTCTTCACTGCCTGCTGTACCTGCACGCCAACTTTCAGTGACCGGTGTACAAGGACACCCAGGTCTCACTGTACCTCCCCCTTACCTAACCTAACCCCATGTTACTGTTTGATAAACATGGGATGGCAGAGTAACAGGCGTTGTATTTAAATATATCACGTGTTACAAAGAGTCAGAAAGGTCAGGGGTCACAAGTTGCCGGGATGTGAAAGTCCTAAGGTCATAAGTAATAGGAACAGAATTAGGCCAGTCGGCCCATCAATTCTACTCCGCCATTCAATCATGGCTGATCTATCGCTCCCTCCTAACCCCATTCTCCGGCATTCTCCCCATTACCTCTGACACCCGTACTAATCAAGAATCTATCTACCTCTGCCTTAAAAATAGCAATTGACTTGGCCTCCACAGCCTTCTGTGGCAAAGAATTCCACAGATTCACCACCCTCTGACTAAAGAAATTCCTCCTCATCTCCTTCCTAAAAGAACCTCTTTTAATTCTGAGGCTACGACCTCTGGCCCCAGACTCTTGCACGAGCGGAAACATTCTCTCCACATCCACTCTATCCAAGCCTTTCACTGAGGTCCCCCCTCATTCTTCTAAAGTCCAGCGAGTACAGGCCCAGTGCCATCAAACGCTCATCATAGGTGAACCCACTCATTCCTGAGATCATTCATGTAAACCTCCTCTGAAACCTCTCCGGAGCCAGCACATCCTTCCTCAGATATGGTGCCCAAAATTGCTCACAATATTCCAAATGCAGCCTTACCAGCGCCTTATAGAGCCTCAGCATTACATCCCTGTTTTTGGTATACAAGCTTTCTTGAAATAAATGTTAGCATTGAGTTTGTTTTCTTTACTAACTGAACAGGTACTTTGGATCCGTCTTCACTGAGGAAGACACAAACAATCTCCCTGATGTACCAGTGGCCAGAGGATCTGGGGTGACGGAGGAACTGAAAGAAATTCACATTCGGCAGGAAATGGTGTTGGGTACACTGATGGGACTGAAGGCTGATAAATCCCCAGGGCCTGATGGTCTGCATCCCAGGGTACTTAAGGAAGTGGCTCTAGAAATTGTGGACGCATTGATGATCATTTTCCAATGTTCCATAGATTCAGCATCAGTTCCTGTGGATTGGAGGGTAGCTAATGTTATCCCACTTTTTAAGAAAGACGGGAGAGAGAAAATGGGGAATTATAGACCAGTTAGCCTGACATCGGTGGTGGGGAAGATGCTGGAGTCAATTATAAAAGATGAGATAGCCGCATATTTGGATAGCAGTAACAGGATCGGTCTGAGTCAGCATGGATTTACGAAGGGGAAATCATGCTTGACTAATCTTCTGGAATTTTTTGAAGATGTAACTAAGAAAATGGACAAGGGAGACCCAGTGGATGTAGTGTACCTGAACTTTCAGAAAGCATTTGTTAAGGTCCCACATACGAGATTAGTGGGCAAAATTAGGGCACATGATAGTGGGGGTAGCGCTGACATGGATAGAGAAGTGGTTGGCAGACAGGAAACAAAGAGTAGGGATTAACGGTCCCATTCAGAATGGTAGCCAGTGACTAGTGGGGTACTGCAAGGCTCGGTGCTGGGACCGCAGCTATTTACAATATACATCAATGATTTGCATGAAGGGATTCAAAGTAACATAAGCAAATTTGCAGATGTCACAAAGCTGGGTGGCAGTGTGAACTGTGAGGATGATGCTATGAGAATGCAGGGTGACTTGGACAGGTTGGGTGAATGGGCAGATGCATGGCAGATGCAGTTTAATGTGGATAAATGTGAGGTTATCCACTTTGGAAGCAAAAACAGGAAGGTAGATTACTATCTAAATGGCGTCAAGTTGGGAATAGGGGAAGTACAACGGGATCTAAGGGTCCTTGTACATCAGTCTATGAAAGTAAGCATGCAGGTACGGCAGGCAGTGAAGAAAGCGAATGGCATGTTGGCCTTTATAACAAGAGGAATCGAATATAGGAGCAAAGACGTCCTTCTGCAGTTGTACAGAGCCCTAGTGAGACCACACCTGGAGTATTGTGTGCAGTTTTGGTCCCCTAATTTGAGGAAGGACCTTCTTGCTATTGAGGGAGTGCAGCGTAGGTTTACAAGGATAATTCCCGGGATGGCGGGACTGTCATATGCTGAGAGAATGGAGCGGCTGGGCTTGTATACTCTGGAGTTTGGAAGGATGAGATGGGATCTTATTGAAACATATAAAATTATTAATGGTTTGGACACGCTAGAGGCAGGAAACATGTTCCCGATGTTGGGGGAGTCCAGAACCAGGGGCCACAGTTTAAGAAAAAGAGGTAAGCCATTTAGAAAGGAGACGAGGAAACACTTTTTCTCACAGAGAGTTGTGAGTCTGTGGAATTCTCTGCCACAGAGGGCGGTGGAGGCCGGTTCTCTTGATACTTTGAAGAGAGAGCTAGATAGGGCTCTTAAAGATAGCAGAGTCAGGAGACATGGGGAGAAGGCAGGAACGGGGTACTGATTGGGGATGATCAGCCATGATCGCATTGAATGGCTAGAAGGGGCATGGCTGTCTATTGTCTATTGACATAAGTTAAATAATAATAATAATATAATAAACTTTATTTCTGACTCAAGGTCCAGACAAGGGACAACATTACATAAAAATGCATTGCATCTTAAAAAAACATCATAAAGTACATACTTAAGGTGAGGGTGGAAAGATTTAATAGTAACCTGAGGGGTAATTTCGTTCACACAATGAGTGGTGGGTGTATGGAATGAGCTGCTGGAGGAGGTAGTTGAGGCGGGTACCATCGCAACGTTTTAGAAGCATTTAGACAGGTACTTGGATCGGTCAGGTTAGAGGGATCTGGGCCAAACGCGGGTAGTGCAGGTCACATCAGACTGCAATGCCTCCACCGTATGTGCCTCGACCACCACTCCATCCAGCAGCGCGTTGCAGGCACCCACCACCCTGTGTAATAAAACATGCCCCGCACAGCTTGAAAGATCCCCCTACTGTGTTAAAATCGATGTCGTCCCGTCATTGACTTTTCTACGCTGGGAAAATAGCCCTGAATCATTCCAAGCCGAGAGCAACCCGGCGGGGGGCAGCCGAGAGAGAACGAAGGGGGACCCGGCGCGGGGGCGCCTGCTGCCTGGTGCGGCGGGGCCTGGTTCGCCGCTGCGGGGAAATATAGACTGTTCCATGAACTTCTCGCAACCTAGTCGGCGCCAGAAACGTGGCCACTCTCTCTGTACCGCCCAGGTGAGGTCTGTATTTTACCGGATTGCATGATGCAAAAACAAAGCATTTCACCGTGCCTAGGTACATGTGACAATAGCGTGTAATTGAATCATTAAGTTGAATTCAAGTTTGACCATGAGACTATTAAATAGAATGATAGTGTGTAGAAAGGAACTGCAGATGCTGGTTTAAACCGAACACAGATTCAAAATGCTGGAGTAACTCAGCGGGACAGGCAGCATCTCTGGAGAGAAGGAATGGGTGACGTTTCGGATCCTTCTTCATTACAGTGTTTGCTGCAGAAGTAATGTTATTGTGCAGCCTAATATAATGAACAATTC
The DNA here is from genome assembly GCA_038087875.1 of Malacoraja senta. NCBI lineage: Eukaryota > Metazoa > Chordata > Chondrichthyes > Rajiformes > Rajidae > Malacoraja > Malacoraja senta. The sequence goes on along the minus strand of JAXLNO010000891.1, from coordinate 20,226 downwards.
ACGAGAGGAAACACGGATGTATTTAGTTTAAGGGAATGAAATTTACCCGAAGCTGCTTTCAAATTACATCGGCTTTCTGGTCAGGGCTGTGATTGACGGGGCTGAGCTCTTTGTCCAATCGTTTGCCCATCAACTCCCCCCTCTCCCCCTCAACTGTGTCAACCTATTACCAGCCAGGCTCTGTCCTGCCCCCTTCCTTCCATCGTTCTTCCATCTCCCACCCACCGCCCCTACAATCAGTCTGAAGAAGGGTCCAGACCCGAAACATTACCTGTCCATGTTCTCCAGAGGTGCTACTTGACCCGCTGAGTTCATCCAGCATTTTGTGCCTTTTTGTTGTGAAGCAGCATCTGCAGTTCCATGTTTCTGCATCTTCACACTGAACATTTGGAGCCGAATTACATTCATTCCCCGAGACGGCAGCGCGCGCAGTGTCAGCAGTTCAGTGAATGGGAATGCGTTTTGAACCAGGAAGTGGCGGATTAAAAAATGGCTTCGAAAGAGCAGGTCGAGAGTTGGACCGAGGAGGCAATTTGTCCCATCTGCCTGGATTTCTTCACCGATCCGGTTACACTGGACTGCGGGCACAACTTCTGCCGCTCCTGTATCACACAGAGTTGGGAGAGGGAGGGGAGAAACTCCTGCCCGGAATGTAGAGAGGAGTTTACAGACCGCACCCTCAGGGTGAATCGGGCCTTGGCGAGACTGTCTGAGAAAGCTCGAACTCTGAGCCTGAATCGGACAGAGAAGGAAAGTAAACTTCAGTGCGAGGAACATCAGGAAGAACTGAAGCTGTTTTGTGAAACTGACAAGAAGCTGATCTGTGTGATTTGTGCAGCTGGGCGGGAACACAAGTCTCACAGCTTCATGCCGGTTAAAGAAGCTGTTGAAACCTACAAGGTAAAAGCAAACCGGGTTTGATTGCATCATTGTTTAATTCCTTTTTTTATTGTCTAACACTATTATTCTCTGATTTTCAATCACAATCCCAGGATCAGGTGAAATCTGCCATCCAGTCTCTCACAAAAAAGAAATCTGGGATCCAGCGAATGGAGCAGCAACAGAAACAGAAGATTTCTGGAGTTCTGGTGAGGATTTCAAGTTTTGATTTCCTGATCTTGTGTAGATTTGATCCCTGTGATGCGAGTAATAATAGGGCAGCGTAGTGACACAAGTAGTGCTGCTGTCTCCTAGTTCTGGTGACCGGGTTCGATCCTGACCTCGGGTGCTGCCCGTGTGGTTCACGCCTTCTCCCTGTGACCGCGTCGAATTCCTTCCACGACCCCAATACACGCTGGTTCATGGTAATCGGTGACTGTAAATTATCCCTGGGAAAGTGGGTGGTGGGTGGATAAATGGGAATTAATGGGCACGTGAAAAGGAATTGGCAGCAGGGAATTGTATTGAGGGTAGAGGATTGATGGGTTCTAAGATTACCGTCACGATATTTCAATAGACAATAGACATTAGGTGCGCGAGTAGGCCATTCGGCCCTTCGAGCCAGCACCGCCATTCAATGTGATCATGGCTGATCATCCCCAATCAGTACCCCGTTCCTGCCTTCTCCCCATATCCCCTGACTATTTTAAGAGCCCTATCTAGCTCTCTTGAAAGCATCCAGAGAACCGGCCTCCACCTCCCTCTGAGGCAGAGAATTCGACAGACTCATCACTCTCTGTGAGAAAAAGTGTTTCCTCGTCTCCTTGTTCTGAAACTGTGGCCCCTGGTTCTAGAAGTTTCAGAAGCATTTAGATAAAGAATTGAATTGCCAAAGCAAATAAAAAATGCACAGGACAAATGTCACGGTCAAAGTCGTGATGAAACAAAATCAGTGACATTATATATTGATCTTCACCTTTCATTTCACAGGAAGAGTCACACAACCTTCAGTCCAAGATCACATCCCAGTTTGCCAAACAGCACCAGATTCTCATTGAGAAAGAGCAGCGCGCACTGGCAGATATCCAAGCGGAAGAGAAGAAGATTCTAAATACAATGGAGAAAAATCTTGGAGAGATTCAAGATAATTTAAAATCTATTCAGGAGGAACTTTTAAAGTTGCAGCAGCAGATGGATCAAAAAGACAGTGTGGTGTTTCTGAAGGTGAGGGGTTACACAACAGTTTGGTGAAGTGAAAGTGCAGTCACAAAATGGTGGGTGACATTTCAGAAATAAATGCTGCATTTATCAGCAATTCAGAACTAGGTAAATCAGTTCCAGCTGTTGTTGTTCACAAACGAATTGGCCTCCCGTATAATCTATGGGATCTCAAGACTGCCTGGCCGGAATGTAGAAAGGTGTTTGTATTCTGTAGCGTTTAGAACAATGACAGGTGATCCTATATCTGATCCCAAGGAACACGAATGGACAGAGGACAGTGAATATCTGGGAGTCTCCAACCAAGAGACTCTGAGAGGTTTAACATGTTACACCTATTTAAACCAGAGGAAGATACATTTTAGAAATTTTGGGGATTGTAATCAAAGGGAATGGGGCAAAGAGGAGTTCAGTCCTGGGCTAGATCAGCCATGACCACATTGTGGGGATTAACATTGAAATCTAGAACGTGGCGCACACATCAGATTGATCATCTATATCCAGTTCCCATCAGCAGTGGGTGGTCACCTTGGGGGAATTTGCTCTGTTTGTTTTGTCCACCTTCTTTCACCATAGAATGACATCACATTCTACATCATAGACAGGCCATTCAGCCCATCCTATCCAGTCAAGTATTCTGCTCCACTCATCATCCCTCCCATCTACTCTCCACACCCGGTAACAATACCCCGAATTCCAGGAGCCCTAATGTGTTTATCCCGCTTGTCCTTAAATTTATCTCAGCTGTTGGCTTCAGTCCCTTCTATGCAAGTGAGGTCATAGAAACATAGAAAATAGGTGCAGGAGGAGGCCATTCAGTCCTTCGAGCCCGCACTGCCATTCGTTGTCATCATGGCTGATCGTCCCCAATCAATAACCCATGCCTGCTTTCTCCCCATATCCCTTGATTACACTAGCCCCTAGAGCTCTATCTAACTCTCTCTTAAATCCATCCAGTGACTTGGCCTCCACTGCCCTCTGTGGCAGGGAATTCCACAAATTCACAACTCTCTGGGTGAAAAAGTTTTTTCTCACCTCAGTCTTAAATAGCTTCCCCTTTATTCTAAGACTGTGGCCCGTGGTTCTGGACTCGCCCAACATTGGGAACATTTTTCCTACATCTAGCTTGTCCAGTCCTTTTATAATTTTATATGTTTCTATAAGATATCCCCTCATCCTTCTAAACTCCAGTGAATACAAGCCTAGTCTTTTCAATCTTTCCTCATATGACAGTCCCGCCATCCCAGGGATCAATCTCGTGAACCTGCGCTGCACTGCCTCAATCACAAGGATGTCCTTCCTCAAATTAGGAGACCAAAACTGGACACAATACTCCAGATGTGGCCTCACAGTCCATGTTCTCATGACTGCATTCATTTCAGTATTTATTGAAGACCACGTTACATTTCAGCTTTATTTATTGGTCTCCCTTTCGATTTGAGATATTATTTCATCCCCACCCATTTAAATCCACCGATAATATTAAATTCTGTCTCATCATTCCTGACATCTTCTCCAGATGAAATCCCACGACCTGCCCAGTCTTTTCATTAAGTTCCAACCTCTCAGTTAAGGCGTCATTCTCATGAACATTCCTTGTGTTGTCCCCCATCGTTCTACATCTCAGCGGCAATATCCGCTTTCTGTCTGCATGACAGTGGTGATAAGAGTTGGGAAATGGGAATTATCAGAGGGTTACAGAAATTTGGTGAAATTCCTGCTGTCGGGATGAAGACGGTCCATCTCAATCAATTGAGATTTGTGTTTTATTTCTTTCAGGAGGAAGCTGGGCGCAAGCGAAGGTAGGACATTGTCTTGATGGAAACATTGTAAGTTTTTGTGGAAGAAACCAAAACATTTCTAATGCTCAGTTTAAACCAGCTGTTAAATATTTCCAGGGTTCGTGATGAAGCCAAACCACTGTCGGTGGTCGATGAAGCCTTGACGATTGAAAAGTTTCAATGCTCTGTTTCGTTCAACACCATATTGAAAGAAGTATCTGAGGACTTCAAGCGAGGTAAAGTTTATACATTTTCCATTATTCTTGTTTCTGACATCTTTATGCCGTACACCTGACACGTAACACCTTCTAATTTCCCAGCCTCGCACAGCCCGGTTTGGACTACCTCACAAAATCCATAAGCACAACTGCCCCATTGTTTCTGCCTGCTCCTGTCCTACTGAAATGATTTCCACGTACCTCGACTCCATCCTATCCCACCTGGTCCAATCCCTACCGACCTATGTCCAAGATACCTCACATGCCCTTCGTCCCTTTAATGATTTCTGCTTTCGGAGCCCCACCCCTCATCTTTACCATGTACTTTCATTCACTCTACACCTCCATCCCCCACCAGGAAGGCCTTAAAGTCGACCGTTACTTCCTCGACCGCAGAACCATCCAATTTCTCTCTACTAACACTACTCCGCTGGTTCTCACTCTTAATCCTCCGAATCCTCCCACTTCCTCCAAGTCCAAGGCCGTATCCCCAAACTCTATATCCATTACATTGATGACTGCGTCGGTGCTACCTCCTGCACCCATGCAGAACTCATGGACCATCAACTTCACCACCAATTTCCATTCTGCAATCAAATTTACTTGGACCATCACCTTTCTTGATCTCACAGTCTCCATCACAGGAAATAGACTATCGATAGACGTCTATTACAAACCCACTGACTCCCACAACTATCTCGACAACACCTCCCTACCCTGCTTCATGCAAAGACTCTATCCCCTACTCCCAATTCCTCCGTCTACGCCGCATCTGCACCCAAGATGAGGCGTTCCATACCAGGAAATCCGAGATTTCCTCATTCTTTAGAGAACGAGGGTTCCCCTCCCCATCATAGATGAGGCCCACACTCGTGTCTCCTCGGTACCCCGCAGCTCTGCCCTTGCTCCCCCTCCCCCTAGTCGCAACTTAGACAGAGTCCCCCTTGTCCTTACCTTTCACCCCATCAGCCGCCACACACAGAACATAATCCTCCAAACTTTCCACCACCTCCAATGGGATCCCACCACTAGCCACATTTTCCCATCTCCTCCCCTTTCTACCTTCCGCAAAGACCATTCCTCTGCAACTCCTTGGTTAACTCATCACTTCCCACCTAAACCACCCCCTTCCCAGTACGTTCCCCTGCAACCGCAGAAGATGCAACAGCGGTCATAGAAACATAGACACATACAAAATAGGTGCAGGAGTAGGCCATTCGGCCCTTCGAGCCTGCACCCCCATTCAATATGATCATGGCTGATCATCCAACTCAGTATCCTGTACCTGCTTTCTCTCCATACCCCCTGATCCCTTTAGCCACAAGGGCCACATCTAACTCCCTCTTAAATATAGCCAATGAACTGGCCTCAACTACATTCTGTTGCAGAGAATTCCAGATATTCACAACTCTCTGTGTAAAAAATGTTTTTCTCATCTCAGTCCTAAAAGATTTCCCCTTTATCCTTAAACTGTGACCCCTTGTTCTGGACTTCCCCAACATCGGGAACAATCTTCCTGCATCTAGCCTGTCCAACCCCTTAAGAATTTTGTAAGTTTCTATAAGATCCCCCCTCAATCTTCTAAATTCTAGCGAGTACAAGCCGAGTCTATCCAGTCTTTCTTCATATGAAAGTCCTGCCATCCCAGGAATCAGTCTGGTGAACCTTCTCTGTACTCTCTCTATGGCAAGAATGTCCTTCCTCAGATTAGGAGACCAAAATTGGACGCAATACTCCAGGTGCAAACACTCCCTTTATCATTAATAGGCAGAATAAATGCTATTAAAATTAGCTTCCTACCACAGTTATTATACCTATTTCAATCTATACCAATATATGTACCAAAATATTTTTTTTCTAAACTGAACGCTAATATTACTAATTTTGTTTGGGATTACAAATCACATAGAATTAAAAAAGAACACTTATGTAAACCAAAAGATGTCGGGGGACTTTCACTCCCTAATTTTTTGTATTACTATTGGGCAATACATATTAAGAATATAATTTACAGGTTGGATAGTTCAACTCAACAGACAGAATGGATAAAAATGGAGAAAGAGGATTGTTATCCTTGTAATATAGGAACAATCCTCTTCTCCCCGAAAAAAATGAACAATACAATATATAAGAAAAACCCAATTATACAAGATACAATAAGAATATGGAAACAAATAAAATTATCCTTAAAATTAAGAAACCTATCATTGTTAACACCGATAGCGAATAATCCTTTATTTAAACCATCTATGATGGATAAAATATATAATCAATGGGAAAGTTTAGGAATTAAAAGGATCGGGGATATGTATGAAATGGGAGATTTATTATCATTTCAACAATTACAATTAAAATTTAAACTGAAAAACACTCATTATTTTAAATATTTTCAGATTTGTAATTTTTTGAAGACATACATACAGGGATATCAAAAAATAACTCCTGATTTACTAGAAGAAGTAATGAATATAAAAGCTGATACACAAAAATTAATATCATATTTATATAATAGTATCTTAAATATAGATTTACCTGTGACCGAGGTAATTAGAGAAGAGTGGGAACGGGAATTATTGATAAAAATTACGAAGGCTACATGGGAAAAGTATTTGACATACATTCACAAGTGTTCGATTAACGCAAGACATAATCTAATCCAATTTAAAATTTTACAGAGATTATATTACTCAAAAACAAGATTAAATAAATTTTATCCAAATATATCGCCCATTTGCGATAAATGTTTAACCCAAGAAGCAACTATAACACACTCTTTTGTTTCTTGTATAAAACTTCATGGATTTTGGAGTGATATTTTCGAAATATTTACAAAACTATTTAAGACAAAAATGGAACCCAATAATGAATTGATTATATTTGGGGTAATGGAAGACGGGAACAAATTGAGCTCATCTCAAAAGTCAATTTTTAATTATGGTTCAATAATAGCAAAAAAATTAATATTGAAATTTTGGAAAAATACACCAATACCAACGCTCAAAATGTGGATTGCAAGTATGTTGGATACCGCACATCTTGAGGAAATGCGATTCCTCCTAATAGATAAATTTGACCAATTCATAACGAGTTGGTCTCCATTTGTCGTCTTTTTGGAAACGTATGGTGCAAAACAGGTGTAAAAGCTAATCCGTGACTGCGGATGGTCAAGATTATAAATGATCTCCTTCTATTTTCTTTTCTTCTCTTCTTTTCTTTTATTCTCTTTCTTCTATTTTCTATGTCTCAACTTTCTTTTTTCATTCTTTATTTTTCTTTTTCACACTATATATCTCACATTTTTCTATTTTTCATTATCTAACTTTTTTCTTTTTCTTCTTTATTTCAATTTTTTTTTAAATAAGAAGCTGTACATAAAAGGTATTATGAAAATATGATTATATACAATTGTACTTACTTCTAATAAATTAAAAATAAAAAAAATAATTAAAAAAATACTCCAGGTGTGGTCTCACCAAGACCTAGTACAACTGCAGTAGAACCTCCCTGCTCCTATAGTCAAATCCTTTTGCTATGAATGCTAACATACCATTCGCTTTCTTCACTGCCTGCTTCACCTGCATGCCTACTTTCAATGACGTGTACCATGACACCCAAGTCTCGTTGCATCTCCCCTTTTCCTAATCGGCCACCATTCAGGTAATAGTCTACTTTCCTGTTTTTGCCACCAAAGTGGATAACCTCACATTTATCCACATTATTCTGCATCTGCCATGCATTTTCCCACTCACCTAGCCTATCCAAGTCATCTTGCAGCCTCCTAGCACCCTCCTCACAGCTAACACTGCCCCCCAGCTTCGTGTCATCAACAAACTTGGAGATGTTGCATTCAATTCCCTCGTCCAAATCATTAGTATATATTGTAAATAGCTGGGGTCCCAGCACTGAGCCTTGCGGTACCCCACTAGTCACTGCCTGCCATTTTGAAAAGGACCCGTTAACTCCTACTCTTTGCTTCCTGTCTGCCAGCCAGTTCTCTATCCACATCAATACTGAACCCCCAATACCGTGTGCTTTAAGTTTGTATACTCATCTCTTATGTGAGACCTTGTCGAAAGCCTTCTGAAAGTCCAGATATAACACATCCACTGGTTCTCCCTTATCCACTCTACTAGTTACATCCTCGAAAAATTCTATAAGATTCGTCAGGCATGATTGACCTTTCATTAATCCATGCTGACTTTGCCCAATGATTTCACCATTTTCCAAATGTGCTGCTATCCCATCTTTAATAACTGACTCTAGCAGTTTCCCCACTACCGATGTTAGACTAACTGGTCTGTAATTCCCTGTTTTCTCTCTCCCTCCCTTATTGTAAAGTGGGGTTACATTAGCTACCCTCCAATCCTCAGCAACAGAATCTAAAGAGTTTTGAAAAATTATCACTAATGCATCCACTATTTCTGGGGCTACTTCCTTAAGTACTCTGGGATTCAGCCTATCTGGCCCTGGGGATTTATCGGCCTTTAATCCATTCAATTTACCTAACTCCACTTCCCGGCTAACCTGGATTTCACTCAGTTCCTCCATCTCATTTGACCTGCGGTCCCCTGCTATTTCCGGCAGATTAATTAAGTCTTCCTTAGTGTAAAATGACTTGGTTCCTACACAGAGTCTTTTACTGATGGTTTATTAAATCACTAACACACACCTTGCAATAGCTGTCCGTGGTCATCACTGGAGCTAGAGAGAGGGCTGGAGGTGGGAACCTTACAATTATAGGAGAGACAATGGGGAGTGATTAGTAGTGGTGAGGTCACTAAGTTAAAGGAACATGCACTGATCTACATCCCTCCTCTTGGAAACAAAACATGGCAATACACAGAGCGACCACGGCTCATACGCTAGGATTACAAACCGCGCTGGGAACAGTTAATCGTGTCATAACACAGCTAAGCGAGCTCCCCGTAACAGACAGGCGGCTTGACCAACCGGCCATAGCGGGTGCGCAACCCGCATTCCCCCTCAACCGCAGGAGCAGAAGGGACAGAGTCAGGGAAAGAGGTGGGAGAGCCGCGCGGGGAACGAACTGGAGACGGAGGAGTACAGCGAGGCGAAACGGGCGCGCTGGCAGGCAAGGCAGGGGAAAGAGGCTTGTGAGCGTGGGGCATAGAGAGCTGGGAGGGCAGTTTCCGCGACATGCGAGGAGTGACTGGGGCTGGCGGAGCCTCGGGCAGAATGCAAGGGATAGGTGGCTGAAACGGGTCCGTGGGAGGCGGAGGAGGCTCGTTGACGAGCAGGAGGTGCTGGCGTGACCGACGGTAGATAGCGCCCTCATAGTCGACGAGGTATGACCGGGGAGAGCCGGCATTACCAACCACTACGGCCAGCCTGTAGTGCCTGGAGGGGGACTGCATCCGAACCACCTGGCCCGGGAACAGGCAAGGAAGCGGCCGGGCCGACTTGTCAAAGGAGCGCTTCTGGATGGCTTTCTTCTCGATGATGCGCTCTGTGACAGCAGCAGGATTCTGGACTGAGGGTTTGAGGGACTGTTGCGAGACAGGGAGAGGTGGTCTAGTGGTGCGGGACATGAGGCGTTGGGCAGGTGAACCGAGCGCGGGGTCACGGGAAATATTGCGGAGGTTGAGGAGGGCAAGGTAGAAGTCGGAATGTGAAAGGCGGCAGTGTTCCAGCAGCTCCTTGGCACTGCGGACGGCGCGTTCCGCAAGGCCATTGCTCTGCGGATACTCAGGGCTGCTGGTGATGTGACGAAAGTTCCAACGGGCAGCAAAGGCACGGAACTCGGCGCTGGAGAACTGGCTGCCGTTGTCCGATTGGAGGGTCACCGGGGGTCCATGGGTGCAAAAGTGTTGGCGAAGCTTCCCGATGACGCCGGCAGAGGTGATGGAAGGCAGCTGATCCACCTCAAACCAACTGGAGTACGAGTCCACCAGGACCAGGAATGCTTGCCACGCCATTCGAAAAGGTCCGTGGCAATATACATCCACGGTAGCTCGGGGGCCGGCTGCTGCAGGAGGGGCTGGCGCTGCTGATGAGGCAGGAGACTGTTACAGGCAGCGCAAACGGAGACCCTGTCACGGATGTCCTGAGCCATGCCTGGCCAGTAGAATTGGCTCTGGGCCTGGGACAAAGTGGCCTCCACCCCGGGGTGGCCATTGTGTGCAGTTTGAAAATAGTGATCCCGCAGAGCGGCCGGCACCACGACCTTGTGACCCTTCACCACCACGCCGTCATGTAGCACTAGTTCATCACGAACCAGGAAGTAGGGGAGGGCACCAGCCGGCAGGGAAGAGCGTCGGTCAGGCCAACCACGGCGGATAACGTCCGCAAGTTCTTGCAGGGCAGGATCATCAGCAGTGTGTTTGACCAGGGACTGCATCTGCTGGGATGGAACAATGTTCACATTCAGTACCATCAGGTCAGAGGATTCGTACGGGTGGCGGGCAACTGAAGGGAGCGGCGCACGGGACAATGTGTCGGCCACAAACATATCTTTGCCCTTGCGGTACACAATCCGGAACGTGAAACGCTGGAGCTGCAGCATCATCCGCTGCAACCGGGAAGAGGCGACATGGATAGGCTTATTCAGAATAGTGACCAGTGGCTGGTGGTCAGTCTCAATGGTGAAGGTGTTGCCCAGAATGTAATCCCTAAACTTGGAGCAGGTGAACACCACGGCAAGTAGCTCCTTCTCGATCTGTGCATAACGTTGCTCGGCAGGGGTCATGGTGCGAGAAGCGTAGGAGACAGGTAGCTGCAGGCCGTCATAAAGCTGCAGACATGCGGCACCGAGACCGAACTTAGAGGCATCACAAGTGAGGACAATTGGTCTGTGCAGATCGAAGAACTTGAGAGTCGGTGTGTGTGTGAGCTTGGACTTCAGAGCCACGAACGCCGACTGGTGATGCGGGAGCCAGATCCATGCGGAGTCCTTTTTGATCAGCTCCCTCAGGGGAGCACTCAGTTCGCTGAGGTCAGGTACGAACTTCCCCAGGTAATTGACCAGGCCCAGGAAGCGCTGCAGGCCGGGAACGTCAGTAGGAGCGGGCATCTCGGTGACTGCTGATGTTTTCTGGGGGTCAGGCTTTAAACCCCCTGCCGTGAAAACGTGACCAACGTAAGTGACTTCCGGGACCCGGAACCGACACTTCTTGGGGTTGAGCTTGAGATTGATTTTACGAGCCCTGTCCAGGACTTTGCGGAGGTGCAGGTCGTGCTCAGCGACGTCCCTCCCGTACACCAGGATGTCATCCACGATGATAGCGCACGGCAACCCAGCGAACAGCTGTTCCATGGTGCGCTGGAAAACCTCACTAGCCGAGTTGATCCCAAACGGCATACGGAGGAAACGGAACCTGCCGAAAGGTGTGATGAAGGTGGTCAGGAATGAGGAACGTTCATCTAAAGGGATCTGCCAGAATGAGCTTTTGGCGTCTAAAACAGAGAAGACAGTGGCAGGACCGACCTGTGCAGCGACGTCCTCCACCGTCCGCATGGGGTAGTGCGGGCGCTTGATGGCCAGGTTCAGGTCCTTTGGATTAATGCAGATCCGGATCTCGCTCTTATCCTTCTTGGCAGCGACAACCATGTTTGAGACCCACCTGGTGGGAGCGCTCACCTCCTTGAGGATGCCCATGGTCACCATATCACGCAGAGTAGATTCCACGCGGCCCTTCATAGCGAAGGAGACGCGGTGGGCCGGTCGAACCACCGGGTCGACACTCGGGTCGACAACGATTTTATAGTCACAGGGCAATTTGCCCAAAATGTCATCAAAACGGTCGGGGTATTCGCCCAGGGGGTCCATGGGGGCCTGCACCAGGTGAATTCCGCGGTGGAAAGAAACCAAACCAAGGTCCTGGCACGCACAGGCGCCCAGCAGGGTGACGTTGTCAGAATCCAGCAGGTGGAAGGTGAGGGGCCGAGAGGTCTCAAGGACTGTGCAGATAAGCGTGGCCTTCCCCACTGGAACTAGAACTCCTCCCCCATAGACATGAAGGCGGGTGTCATCGGGAGTAACTATCTCCCCAGATCTTATCCGCTTGAAGAGGCTGATAGACATAACATTTGAAAATGCACCAGTATCGACCTTGGCAGAGAATGAATGACCATTAACAGTAACATGCACAGAGGGATCTGTTATCGTAGCAGGTGCACCCAAAAGCAAAAACACTGTTGAATCACCATGGGAGGAGCTCCTATCAAAGTCCGACTGGTACTGATAACCAAGCGCGCTATCAGGGTCTGCAAGGTTATTTAAATTCCTCCTTGGAGCAGGGAGCGGCTTATCATGGGACCGACAAGCCGCCGAAAAGTGGTTCAGTTTGCCACAGGAATTACAAGTCTTGCCCTGCGCGGGGCAAACGTTGAATTGGTGGAAAGAAAAATTACAATTGGGGCAACGGCGTGGGGTGACCTTAGCGGGCATTGCGGCGGGGTTTCGTCGTGGCGGACCAGCGTTCCGCCGGCGGCCAGCTGCACCGGTAAAGTTAATGTCCTGGGACACCGGTTGAGACAGGGAGCTAACAGCAGAGGCCATACGAGCGGAATACATAGCCTCCCTTAGTGTCAAATCAGGTTTCATAAGGAGCTCGTCACGCAGCTTAGCGTTCAGGAGACCATTGACGAGGACATCCCTGATCAATTCGTCCGTGGAGATTGTTTCAAGGCGACAGCGCCGAGCCATATGACGCAAAGAGGCAATAAAAGCGTCAATATGCTCGCCGGGATTCTGCCGCCTCTGGAAGAATTTAAAACGTTCAATAATGTTATTGGTAGGGATATCACAGAGGGCAGTGAGTTTATCAATGAGACATACCGGGTCCCGACGGTCTTCTCCGGGGGCGAAGTCGAATGAAGCATAGTGATCCATGGCCTCCGGGCCAGCGAGGTTGAGCAGCAGGTGAGCCTGCACAGCAGGGGTGGCATTAGGATGAGCGATGGCTGTGTAATGTTCAAAGTCGTGCTGGAACACAGTCCAGCGGTGGACAATGTCCGTGTCAAAGACCAATATCTCGGGTCGACGACAGGAATTGGACATAATGAAAACGGGGGGAGACGTGAACAACTGGGAGAAAGCAAAGAGTAAAAAGAAAAAGAAAAAAAACCCGATAAACAGGAGACGCGGGTCTACCACTTCGACACCATGTAAAATGACTTGGTTCCTACACAGAGTCTTTTACTGATGGTTTATTAAATCACTAACACACACCTTGCAATAGCTGTCCGTGGTCATCACTGGAGCTAGAGAGAGGGCTGGAGGTGGGAACCTTACAATTATAGGAGAGACAATGGGGAGTGATTAGTAGTGGTGAGGTCACTAAGTTAAAGGAACATGCACTGATCTACACTTAGTGAAGACAGAACCAAATAGTTATTCAATTGGTCTGCCATGTCCTTGTTCCCCTTGATCAATTCGCCTGTTTCTGACTGCAAGGAACCTACATTTGTTTTAACTAATCGTTTTCTCTTCACATATCTATAAAAACCTTTGCAGTCAGTTTTTATGTTCCCTGCCAGTTTTCTTTCATAATCTATTTTCCCTTTCCTAATTAAGCCCTTTGTCCTCCTCTGCTGGACTGAATTTCTCCCAGTCCTCTGGTAGGCTGCGTTTTCTGGCTAATTTGTATGCTTCATCTTTTGTTTTGATACTATCCCTGATTTCCCTTGTTATCCATGGATGCACTACATTCCCTGATTTATTATTTTGCCAAACTGGGATGAACAATTGTTGTAATTCATCCATGCAGCCTTTAAATGCCTTCCATTGCATATCCACCGTCAACCCTTTAAGAATCAATTGCCAGTCTATCTTGGCCAATTCACGTCTCATACCCTCAAAGTTACCTTTCTTTAAGTTCAGAACCCTTGTTTCTGAATTAATTATATCACTCTCCATCCTAATGAAGAACTCAACCATATTATGGTCACTCTTGCCCAAGGGGCCACGCACAACAAGACTGCTAACTAACCCTTCCTCATTATTCAATACCCAGTCTAGAATAGCCTGCTCTCTCGTTGGTTCCTCTACATGTTGGTTTAGAAAACTAACCCGCATACATTCCAAGAAATCCTCTTCCTCAGCACCCCTGCCAATTTGATTCACCCAATCTATATGTAAATTGAAGTCACCCATTATAACTGTTTTACCTTTGTTGCATGCATTTCTAATTTCCTGTTTGATGCCATCCCCAACTCCACTACTACTGTTAGGTGGCCTGTACACAACTCCCACTAGCGTTTTCTGCCCCTTAGTGTTTCGTAGCTCTACCCATATCGATTCCACATCCTCCAAGCTAATGTCCTTCCTTTCTATTGCAGTAATCTCCTCTCTAACCAGCAACGCTACCCCACCTCCTTTTCCTTTCTGTCTATCCCTCCTGAATATTGAATATCCATGGATGTTCAGCTCCCAGCCTTGGGCACCCTGGAGCCATGTCTCCGTGATCCCAACTATATCATAGTCATTAATAGCTATCTTCACATTCAACTCATCCACCTTATTACGAATGCTCCTTGCATTGAGACACAAAGCCTTCAGGCTTGTTTTTACAACACTCTTACCCCTTATACAATTATGTTGAAAAATAGCCCTTTTTGCCCTGGATTTGTCTGCCAACTACTTTTACTTTTCACCTTGCTACCTATTGCTTCTACCCTCATTTTACACCCCTCTGTCTCTCTGCTCACACATTTAAGAAACCCACCACCTCTTATTCTCTGTTTATTATCTTTTTCTTCTTTCCCCCCTACATGTTGGGTCTGAGTGCTTCCCTTTGCCTCCTGCCTCACACTGTCTACTAGCTTTCTCTATTTGAGTCCCTCCCCCCAACCGTTCTAGTTTAAAGTCTCCCCAGTAGCCTTTGCAAATCTCCCCGCCAGGATATTGGTCCCCTTCGGGTTCAAGTGCAACCCGTCCTTTTTGTACAGGTCACACCTTCCCCAAAAGAGGTTCCAATGATCCAGAAACTTGAATCCCTGCCCACTGCACCAATCCTTCAGCCACGCATTTATCCTCCACCTCGCTCCATTCCTACTCTCACTGTCGCGTGGCACAGGCAGTAATCCTGAGATTGTTACCTTTGTGGTCCTTTTCCTTAACTCTCTTCCTAACTCCCTAAATTCTCCTTTCAGGACCTCTTCCCTTTTTCTACCTATGTCATTGGTACCTATATGTACCACGACCTCGGGCTCCTCTCCCTCCCATTTCAGGATATCTTGGACACGTTCAGACACATCCCAGACCCTGGCACCAGGGAAGCAAACTACCAACCAGGTCTCCAGACTGCGTCCACAGAATCGCCTGTCTGACCCCCTAACTATAGAGTCCCCTATTACTACTGCCCTCCTCTTCTTTTCCTTACCCCTCTGAGCAACAGGGCCGGTCTCTGTACCGGAGGCCCGGCCGCTGTCGCTACCCCCAGGTAGGCTGCCCCCCCAAAATTACTCAAACAGGAGTACTTATTGTCAAGGTGTACAGCCACCGGGGTACTCTCTAGTCCCTGCCTCTGCCCCTTGCCCCTCCTAACTGTGACCCACTTATCTGTCTCCCGTGGTTTTGGAGTGACCACCTCTCTATAACTCCTCTCTATGACCTCCTCACTCTCCCTAACCAGACGGAGGTCATCGAGCTGCGGCTCCAGGTTCCTAATACGGTCCCTTAGGAGCCTCATCTCAATGCACCTGGCGCAGATGTGGACGGTCCCTATACCTCCTCTCTTGACTCTGTCCAGGAACCCCAACAGTCCTTTCAGATTAGGCATGTGTTCACTTGCACCTCCTCCAACCTCATCTACTGTATCCATTGTTCAAGATGTGGACTCTTATACATCAATGAGACCAAACGCCGACTGGGCGATCGTTTCGCTGAACGCCTTCGCTCAGTCTGCCTGAACCTACCTGATCTCCCGGTGGCTAAAACTTTAATTTTCCTTCCCATTCCCACACAGACCTTTCTGTCCTAGGTCTCCTCCATTGTCAGAGTGAGGATGAATGCAAATTGGAGGATCAGCATCTCATATTTTGCTTGGGCAGTTTATAGGCCAGTGATATGAAATGTTGATTTCTCTAACTTCAAGTAGCCCCGGCATTCCATCTCTCTCTTTCCCTCCCCCACCCAAGTCACACTAGTTTCTCATTTTCACCTAACAAATAGCTAACAATGGCCCGTTTCATCTCATCATTATTTTTTTTGCATTTCTTCCATTCATTGTTCTTTATCTCTTTACATCATCGCCTATATCTCTTGTTTCCATTATCCATAACCAGTCTGAAGAAGGGTCTTGAACCGAAACATCACCCATTCCTTCTCTCCAGAGATGCTGCCTGTCCTGCTGAGTTACGCCAGCTTCTTGAGTCTATCTTCGGTTGAAACCAGCATCTGCAGTTCATTCCTTATAACCCAGTCCCTCAGACATTGAAATTATAATAAATCCTTTTGCAACCTCTCTCATTTGCTCACAACCTTATTGTGCCAAATGCTGTATTTAATATCCTGACCTATGAAAGCATCAGTGGCAAACACATTCTTCACCACCCTGCCTGTCACTGTTGCATCTTCCATGGCACTGTGTACCTGCAGCCCGAGATCTCTCAGTTCTATAAAGTTCCCCGTTTACTGTGTATGTCCTGCCCTGGTTTGTCTCAGCAAAGTGCATCACCTCACCTTCACATGAATAAATCTCACCTGCCATTCCTGAGCCCATTGGCCCAGTTCATAGGGATCCCATTTACTCTCAGATAACCTTCTTCACTCTCCACAATGTCACCAATTTTAGTTCCATCTGCAAACTGACTAACTGTGCAACCTACATACACACCCAATCGTTTATATAAATAAGGAACAACAGTTGACTCGGTCTCCAGTCTGAAAAACGACCCTCTACCAACATCTTCTGCCTGCGACCTTCAGGTAAATGTTTTATTCCATCGGCTAGTTCACCCCGGTTTCCATGAGATCCAACCTTCCAGAGCGGCCTCTCATGTCTAGAAATTACATCTCTCAGAGGGCAGTGAATATCTGGAATGTGGTGCCCAAGATGGTGGTGAAAAGCTGAGTTATTGGATATCTGCAACTTGGCTAAAAATAAATATTTGATAGATAGAAAAATTAAGATTATGGGGAACTCACACAGAAGAGGAATTAGTGGCAGCTTAGATCAGCCATGATCACATTGAAAGGAGGGGCAAGCCTGAGGAGCGGATCCTAATCCTGCTCCTGTTTTCTTGTGTTCCTATGCTCCTGTGTACCGATAAATTGACAGACATGACACAGAGGAAATGCAGCAAAGATTAACAATACTTGTTCCTGGGACAATGAGTTTGTTGTGCGGGGTGAGATTGAGTAGACGATGCCTGTGTACTCCAGAGTTCGGGTGTATAGGAGGAGATCTCAGTGAAACACAAAATTCTTACAGGGCTCAGTGGGCTGGATGCAGGGAGGATATTTTCCCTGTCTGAGGGGTCTGGAGAACGGGCACCCTCTCAGAATGTGGGCTGCACCATGTAGGACAGAGATAAGGAGACATTACTGCACGCAGAGACTGGGGAACCTTTGGAATTCCCTGCACCGGTGGCTGTTGAGACTCAGTCATTCAGTGCTTTTGGAGCCGAGAGCCATGGTTGTTAATTACAGATTCAGGCCTTTCGGCCCATCGCGTCGATGCCCACCATTTCCCCAGCTATACTAATTGATTTGCCCACGTTACATCACCATTCTTCTGCACCTCACCTATTTAAGTGCGTCAAATATAATGATTACTAGACTAAGTTGGACCCGTTGGGTCCCATGTTCACATGGGAGGGCTGGTCCCCCAACGCAATATTCCACCTCTCCACCATTTCCAATATTGGTGGCCAGTGGGGCGGGCGGTGGCTTTCTGGAGCGCTAGTATGGGTGTTGTGGGCTGAAGGGACTGGTTTCCAGAGGACTAATATGGACATTGTGGGCTGAATGGATTCTTGGGCTGGCAGCTCAGTCACTCAGGCCTGGTGGGCTGGCAGCTCAGTCACAAAAGCCTGGTGGGCTGGCACCTCAGTCACTCAAGCTGGTGCCTCCACCGCCCTCTGAGGCAGATAATTCAGCAGACTCACAACTGTCTGTGTGAAAAAGTGTTTCCTTATCTCCGTTCTAAATGGCTTACCCCTTATTAAACTGTGGCCCCAACATCGGGAACATGTTTCCTGCCTCTAGCATGTCTAAACCCTTAATAATCTTATATGTTTCAATAAGATATCCTCTCATCCTTCTAAATTCCAGAGTATACAAGCCGAGCTGTTCCATTCTCTCAGCACATGACAGTCCCACCATCCCAGGAATTAACCTTGTGAACCTACTTGTGAACTCCCCCAATAGCAAAAATGTCCTTCCTCAAATTACGGGACCAAAACTGCACACAATATTCCAAGTGCGATCTTACTAGGGCCCTGTACAACTGCAGAAGGACCTCTTTGCTCCTATACTCAACTCCTCTTGTTTTGAAGGCCAACATGCCATTCACTTTCTTCACTGGCTGCTATGCCTGCATGCTTACTTTCATTGACTGATGAAGGACCCCCAGATCTCATTGTACTTCCCCTTTTCCCAACTTGACACCATTTAGATAATAATCTGCCTTCTTGTTTTTGTTACCGAAGTGGATGACCTCATATTTATCCACATTAACTGCAACTGCCATGTATCTGCCCACTCACCCAACCTGTCCAAGTCACCCTGCATTCCCATAGCATCCTCCTCTCAATTCACACTGCCACCCAGCTTTGTGTCATCTGCAAATTTTCTATGTACTTTGCATCCCTTCAACTAAATCATTTATGTACAGTATATTGTAAATAGCTGCAGTCCCAGCACCGAGCATTGCGGTACCCCACTAGTCACTGCCTGCCATTCTGAAAGGGACCTGTTAATCCCTACTCACTGTTTCCTGTCTGCCAACCAATTTTCTACCCCTGGTCAGCACTCTACCCCCAATACCATGTGCCCTAATTTTGCCTAGTAATCTCCTATGTGGGACCTTAACAAATGCTTTCTGAAAGTCCAGGTACACTACATTCACTGGCTCTCCCTTGTCCATTTTCCTAGTTACATCCTCAAATTCCAGAAGATTAGTCAAGCATGATTTCCCCTTCATAAATCCATTCTGACTCGGACCGATCCTGTTACTGCTATCCAATTGCGCCGCTATTTCATCTTTTATGATTGACTCCAGCATCTTCCCCACCACCGATGTCAGGCTAACTGGTCTATATTCCCTGTTTTCTCTTTCCCGCCTTAAAAAGTGGGATAACATTAGCTACCCTCCAATCACAGGAACTGATCCTGAATCTATAAACCAATCCGTCCACGATTTCTAGAGCCACTTCCTTAAGTACCCTGTGATGCAGACCATCAGGCCCTGGGGATTTATTCAGCCTTCAGTCCCATCAGTCTACCCAATACCACATCCTGCCTAATGTGGATTTCCTTCAGTTCCTCTGTCACCCCAGATCCTCTGGCCACTAGAACATCAGGAAGATTGTTTGTGAAGACGGATCCAAAGTACCTGTTCAACTCATCTGCCATTTCCTTGTTCCCCATAATAAATTCACCATTTTCAGTCTTCAAGGGTCCAACTTTGGTCTTAATTATTTTTTCCTCTTCACATACCTAAAGCAGCTTTTACTATCCTCTTTTATGTTCTTGGCTAGCTAACCTCATACCTCTCCTTTTCTCCCCGTATTGCCTTTTTAGTTATCTTCTGTTGCTTTTGAAACATTACCCAATCTTCTTGCTTCCCGCTCATCTTTGCTACGTTGTACTTCATCTCTTTTATTTTTATACTGTCCCTGACTTCCCTTGTCGGCCACGGTCGCTCCTTACTCCCCTTGGAATCTTTATTCCTCTTTGGAATGAACTGATCCTGCACCTTCTGTATTTTTCCCAGAAATACCTGCCATTGGTGTTCCAATGTCATCCCTGCTAGGGTATCTTTCCAGTTAACTTTGGCCAGCTCACCCTCATGGCTCCATAGTACCCTTTATTCAACTGTAACATGGACACCTCCGATTTATCCTTCTCCCTCTCAAATTGTAGATTAAAACTTACCATATTATGGTCACTATCTCCTAATGGCTCCTTAACCTCAAGTTCCCTTATCAAATCTGGTTCATTACAC
>JAXLNO010000890.1:0-19213 GCA_038087875.1 Malacoraja senta | reverse complement strand
AAATTATCACCAATGCATCCACGATTTCTAGAGCCTCTTCCTTAAGTACCCTGGGATGCAGACCATCAGACCCTGGGGATTTATCACCCTTCAGTCCATCAGTCTATCCAAAGCCATTTCCTGCCTAATGTGGATTTCCTTCAGTTCCTCTGTCACCCCAGATCCTCTGGCCACTACTATATCAGGAAGATTGTTTGTGTCCTCCTTAGTGAAGATAGATCCAAAGTACCTGTTCAACTCATCTGCCATTTCCTTGTTCCCCATAGTAAATTCACCTTCAAGGGTCCAACTTTGATCTTAACTATTTTTTCCTCTTCACATACCAAAAGAATCTTTTATTATCCTGCTTTATATTCTTGGCTAGCTTACCTTCGTACCTCATCTTATCTCCCCGTATTACATTTTTGGTTATCTGTTGTTCTTTAAACATTACCCAATCCTCTTGCTTCCCGCTCATCTTTGCTACGTTGTACTTCGCTTTAATTTTTATACTGTCCCTGATGTCCCTTGTCAGCCATGGTCGTCCCTTTCTCCCCTTGGAATCTTTCTTCCTCCTAGGAATGAACTGATCCTGCACCTTCTGTATTATTCCTAGAAACACCTGCAATTTTTGTTCCACTGTCATCCCTGCTAGTGTACCTTTCCAGTCAACTTTGGCCAGCTCCTCCCTCATGGCCCCATAGTCCCCTTTATTCAACTGTAACACTGACACCTCTGATCTACCCTTCTCCCTCTCCAATTGTAGATTAAACCTGACCATGTTATGGTCACTACCTCCTAATGGCTCATTAACCTCGAGGTCCTTTATCAAATCCGGTTCATTACATAACACTAAATCCAGAATTGCCTTCTCCCTGGTAGGCTCCAATACAAGCTGTTCAAAGAATCCACCACAAAGGCTCTCTACAAAGTCCCTTTCTTGGGGTCCAGTACCAACATGATTTTCCCAGTCTACCTGCATGTTGACTGTTCTCTCTCTCCCCTTCCCCTCTCTCACCCTCCTCTCACCCCCTTCTCCACCTCCTCCCCTCCCCTTCCCTTCCCCCCTCTCTCCCCCCTATCTGTCCCACCTTCTCCCCTCTCCTCTTCCCCCTCCTACCCTCTGCCCTCCCTCCACCCCACCCCTCTCCCCTCCCCCCCCCATCCACCACTCTCCCCTTCCCTCCCCTTGCCCCCTCTCTACACCCTCCCCTCTCTCCCCTCCCCCTTTGTTCCCTTTCCCTCTCATTTTTTGTACAACTCTTGTCCCAAGTCTTGTACTGAATGCTCTCACTGATGAAGACAAGCTTGACAAACTGCGTCTGAAGAAGGGTTTCGGCCCGAAACGTTACCTATTTCCTTCGCTCTATAGATGCTGCCGCACCCGCTGAGTTTCTGCAGCATTTTTGTGTACCTTCTGCTTCTTCATCACCCTGTTTAACGCTTTCAGAGAATCATGCACTCGTACTATTCGGCGGTCTCTGTGTCCTCCTACAACATTCTCTGGGGCTCTGCTGCCATTTACAGTGTAAGTCCTGCTGCTGCTGCACTGATTTAACTTGCCACTTTGCACTTGTCCAAGTTCAATTCAATCTGCCTTGGCCCACATTTCCAGTTGATCCAGACCCTGCTGCAATTTCAGAGAGTAAGTCAGTCGCTTGCTTTTAAAGTCCTGTACATCACCAATTCCGCTGCTGCTGCTGCTGTCTACAAACTTACTGAGAGAGAGGGGGAGAGAGAGAAAATAGTACGAGTGCATCTCTGAAAACGATAACACACAGATAGACAGATAGACGGGGTGATGAAGCAGCAGTTTTTCAAGCTTGCTCGCCTTCATCATCAGTCAGAGCATTGAGTACCAGAGTTAGTTGGGACATACATCATGTTAGAGAGAGCTGTACAAAAGATGTGTGTGTGTGTGTGGGGGGGGGGGGGGGGGGGGGGGGGGTGGGGGGGAATACTTGGGGAGTGTGCTATTCTGGTCCCCATAACTACAAGAAGCATTCATTATGAGAAGCAGTGGTGAAAAGATTAATTTATTAGTGCTGGAGTGAGCGAGAGCTTCTGTGTCAGTTTCTTAGTAACGGGAGCCTGATACCAGTAGATCGTCCTTCGCAAACGGAAGCCTGTTGGCACCAGGCCTTCCTTTGACAACAGACCAGGCCTTCTATAGCAACAGCAGCCTGACTCCAGTAGGCCTTACTTGCCCATAACTTAGGCCAAAGCCCAGAGGTTAGGCACGAGGCCGACAAAACACAGGCTCTGAGGTCCAGAACATAGGCCAAAGCAAACAACACAGGCCCAGGGTAATAAAAATACAGGCCTGGAGCCTATAACACAGGCTTGGAGCCCACAACACAACCCTGAGGCCTACAAAAACAGGCTTGGAGGCCCACAAAGTAGGCCAAAGCCCACAACTAGGCCCGGAGCCTACAACACAGCCCTGAGGCCTACAACACAGGTTTTGAGGCCCAGAACGTAGGCCAAAGCCCACAGGTTAGGCCAAGGCAAAAAACACAGGCCTAGAGCTTATAATACAGCCCTGGGGTCTATGAAACACAGGCTCGGAATTTTGAGAACTTAGGGCAAAGCCCACAACACAGGCCTCGGGCCTAATATACAGGCCTGAGCCCACAACACTGGCCCAGAGCACTTAAAACAGCCCTGAGGCCTACAAAACACAGGCCCAGAAGACCAGAACTTCGGGCCAAGCCCGGAATACATGCCTGGGACCTAAAACGTTGAGCCGACAGCAACGTACTAAACCTCTGAATCAAAGAGCATTATTGCGAGATATTTTTGTGGGTGCTTAGCGACAGATATAATATATTTGCGTATTTATGCTTGGATCTAAATATTTTAGAGTGAAGCTTTTTGTGCCAAAAATCAGCAGACGACAAAATGCATAAATAAAAGCAAAATATAGCATGATTGTGTTAAATGTCGCTCTCTCCCTCCCCCCTCCCTCTCCCCTTTCTCTGTCTCTCTCAGTTCCCCCTCTCATTACACTGCCACATGCTCTAAACCTACACTCTACAAGATAACGCTGCTCTCTCTCTTCCTCCTCACTCCCATTCATTTCTCTCATACCTTTCTCCCTACCTCTCTATTTATCTCTCCCCTCCTGTTTTCCCACTTCCCCTTTCTCGCTTTCTCCCCCTCTATCTCTGTCTCCTCCCTCTTTCTCTTTTCTCTCTCCCCTCTTTCTCTCTCTCTCCCCCCTTTCTCTCCCCCACCCCCTCTCCACCCCTCTTTCCCCTTTCTCTCTCTCTCTCCCCCTTCTCTCCCCCTCTTTCTCCCCCTCTCTCTCTCCACCCCCTCTCTCCCCCCTCGCTCTCTCCCTTTCTCTTTCCCCTCTTTCTCTCTCTCTCCCCCCCTCTCTCTCCCCCCACCCCCTCTCTCTCTCCTCCCCCTCTCTCTCTCTTCCCCCCTACAGTGATCTCTCCAATATCTCCAACGACGTAACAGAATAACCAAACCAGCAACTGTAAGTTTTCCTGAATTATCGCCAGTATTCGAGTTACGATGAGAGAATGGGTCGACAAATCCACAGATCTCGTTTGAGGGAGGACATTCTTGCTATTGAGGGAGTGCAGCGTAGGTTCACCAGGTTAATTTCCAAGATGGAGTGACTGACATACAATGAGTGAATGGGTCGACTGGGCTTGTATTCACTGGGATATAGAAGGATGAGAGGGTATCTTATAGAAACATATAAAATTATTAAGGGATTGGAAAGTCCAGATGCAGGAAACATGCTCCCCATGTTGGGGGAGTCCAGAATCAGGGTTCACAGTTTAAGAATAAGGGGTCGGCCATTAAGGACTGAGATGAGGAGAAACATTTTCACCCAGAGTGTTATGAATCTGTGGAATTCACTGCCACAGAAGGCAGTGGAGGCCAATTTTCTGGATGTTTTCAAGAGAGAGTTGGATTTAGCTCTTAGGGCTAACAGAATCAAGGGATATGAGGAGAAAGCAAGAATGGGGTACTGATTGTCGATGATCAGCCATGATCAAATTGAATGGTGGTGCTGGCTCGAATGGCTGAATGGCAACTCCTGCACCTATTGTCGATGTTTCTATGTAAAAGCTTTTCACTCCACATCACCGTCTACATCTCTCCTGCGACTCTCAGTCTGAGGAAAGGTCTCAACCTCGAAACGTCGCCCATTCCTTCTCTCCAGAGATGCTGCCCGTCCCGCTGAGTTACTGCAGCATTTTGTAGTTTAGCCCCACTTGAAGTTTTATCTCAGGTTTCCAGCAGATTGGTGGAGGGTGCAGTCTGTCCGAGGGGCGGGGCTACGGCTCGACCTATAGGACGCGTCACCTGTGTTGGGGGGGCAGCCCTGATTGGTTGGACGCAAGGAGCGGGCGGGACCTGGTCCTTTGTGACGTCGGTTCCCATTGCACTGGCCCGTCAGTGGGGGGAGGGATGGGGCGGGACCTGGTCACCGGACACGTGAGCCAAGAGCTCAGGGATTAGGAGCCGTTGCTGTGGACGGAGAGACGGAGAGACGGAGACGTGAGCGGCCATTGAGGGCGACCATGGTGCCGGTGAGCCCCCCCCCCCATTTGCTCGGTGTGCGGGCTGAGCTTCACGGGGCTGAGCTCCAGTGGAGGACCACATCACGGGGCACAACAAGGAGAAGCGTTATGAGTGCGACATGTTGGCAAGGCCTGGCAGTACCCGAGCTGGCTGGAGATCCACCGGCGGGTGCACACGGGAGAACATCCCTTTGACTGCTCGGAGTGCATCACGAACTTCACCCGCTACGACAGACTGCTGCGGCACAACCGCGTGCACTCTGACGAGAGGCCCTTCACCTGCTCCAACTGTGGCAAACGTCGACGTACCCTGAAGGTGCACAGGAACCTACGCACCGGGGAGCGGCCCTACACCTGCACCCAGTGCGGCAAGAGCTTCACCCTATCCAACCGCCTGCTGGAGCACCAGCAAACCCACACTGACGAGCGCCCTTCACCTGCGCTCAGTGCGGCAATGGCTTCACCAGCTCCTCCAAGCTGCTGTCCCTCCAGCGGGTGCATGCCGGCGATCGTCCCGTCCTCAGACCGGTGTGTGAGAGCGCATTGCCATGGCCTCCCACGACCTGTCTCCCAGCACGTGCGCACCAGCGCCAACCCTACGACTGCCTGTACTGTGGTGAGGCGTTTGACAGCTCGCGGGGATGCGGCAGCACCGGCGGGCTCACGCCGGCGAGCAGCTGCTCCCACTGCGGCAAGCGTTTTAAGAGCGCATGGGGGCAGGTACGTTGATAATTGTACCTTGAAATGACTGATTTCTTGCCTGTTTACCCTTAATTTATACTGGGTTTTTAAAAACTTTTACCTTAAAAGAACACATTTTACTTACTTGTCACTTCTTCATTTACAGTGAAAATTTGCTGATCTATCCCTCCCTCCTAACCCCATTCTCGTGGAAAATTAGTTCTGCCAGCCTGCAGTCCAGCCTCCGCACCAGCAGCGAGCTGTCGGTGACGCCGTGCTCCGCCCCCACCCGCACCTCCACCAGAGAGAAGTACCGACCCATCACCTCCTTCATGGTTGAAAGGGTCAAGAGCTTCAAATTCCTGGGCGTGCACATCTCTGAAGATCTTTCCTGGTCTGAGAACACTGATGCAATTATTAAGAAAGCACATCAGCGCCTCTACTTCCTGAGAAGATTACGGAGAGTCGGTTTGTCAAGGAGGACTCTCTCTAACTTCTACAGGTGCACAGTAGAGAGCATCAGGGCCGGATTTTCGTATAAGCCGGACAAGCTTAAGCTTAGGGCCTCGAGATCTAGGGGGGCCTCGCAGAGCCGGCTTTACCACTAGGCTTCATAGGCTGAAGCCTAGGGCCTCGAAATCTAGGGGGCCTCCGGCCAAGGCAGGACTCCTGCCGTTCAACTCTGGGCGGGCCCCCCTCTCTATATCTCTCTCACTCTTTCTGTCAATCTCCGTCTCCCCCCGCCTTCCGTATCCGTGTCCGGGCTGCCGGGCTCCGCTCTCCGCTCGCTCCTCATCCGCCTGCACGTCCTCCCCCTGCACATGCGCACAACCACGGCCAGCACATCATCGGCCGCCCTGCCCATGCGCACTGCCACGGCACCTGGTCGGCGCTGGGCACTTTCTCCCTCGCTTTGAATTGTGGGAGATTTGGCCGCCATTGCTGTCAGCGCTGAAAACCAACGCAGAATCACTCCCTGACCATGGATCAGGAGTAACTCCCTGGAGTAACTCTTGCTTCTGGTTTCCTGGTCCTCCATAAATATTCTAAATGGAAATTTAAACTGGAGGTGGTAGAAAGCTGAACAATAACAGCCTATTGCATTGTATCTGTTTATTTATTGTGTATATATATGGTCTATGGTATATAAACACACTGAACCTTTATCTCCTGTTCTGTATTATGTTCACATATCCTGTTGTGCTGCAGCAAGCAAGAATTTCATTGTCGTATCTGGGATACATGACAATAAAACTCTCTTGACTCTTGACTTGGACTTAAGCAAAATAGGGTTCTTGGGGAAAAAAGAGGTACCTTAAATTTAGTTGCGTCTGGTTGGGTAACTATGGTAGGGTGAAGACTATTCCATGCTTTAATTGTGCGGGGGAACTCCATGGAGCAGCCAGCAACTCTGGATAGAAGAAATTGGATGACGTTTCGGGTAGAGACCTTTCTTTAGACCCCCTCTGGTTTTAGTGTCTTTAGTTTAATTTAAAGATACAGCATGGAAACAGGCCCTTCAGCCCACCGAGTCCACGCCGACCACTGATCACCCGTACACTAGTTCTATCCCACACATTAGCGACGTAAGTCAAGAGTCAAAAGTGTTTTATTCTCTCACGTCCCAGTTAGAACAATGAAATCCTTACTTGCAGCAGCACAACAGAATATGTAAACATAGTACTCTGTAAACAATGTTATAAACGAGAAAACAAAACGGTGTATATTTATATCTGAATATATAACTATATAAATATATATGTGTGTGTGTGTATAATATATATACCCACACACACACACACAATTTCCCTCCTGGGATTAATAAAGTTCTATCGTATAGTATCGTGTGTGTAGGAAGGAACTGCAGATGCTGGTTTAAACTGAAGATAGACACAAAAAGCTGGAGTAACTCAACAGGTCAGACAGAATCTCTGGACAAAAGGAAAATATTAAATTTTGGGTTTGGTCTGAAATAGGTTCCTGCACACCTCTGGAATGTGGAAGGAAACAAGAGCACCCGGAGAAATCCCATGTGATCACAGGGAAAAGGAGCAAACTCCATACAGACAGCACCCATATTCAGGATCAATTCCGGGTCTCTGGCACTTTTAGGCAGCAACTTTATGGCCAATGTACAGCCCCATAGTCTTGAACTTAATTAAAACGACAAGTGTGGCATTTCCTGCGGTTGCAAGAGAAAGTGCTAGGAGAGGGTGTGGTTTGGGTGGGAAGGGACGAATTGACCAGGGAGTTACGGAGAGAGCGGTCTCTGCAGAAAGCCAACAGGGGAGGAGATGGGAAGATGTGCCCAGTGGTGGGATCCCATTGTAGACAAAAAAGCTGGAGAAAATCAGCGGGTAAGGCAGCATCTGTGGAGTGAAGGAATAGACGACGTTTCGGGTCGAGACTCTTCTTCAGATTGATGTTGGGGGTGGGGTGGGGGTGACATGAAAAAGAAAGGAAGAGGCGGAGACAGTAGGCTGTGGGAGAGCTGGGAATGGAAGGGGAAGGAGGGAGAAAGCAAGGGCTACCTGAAATTAGAGAAGCCAATGTGCATACCGCTGGGGTGTAAACTACCCAAGCAAATATGAGGTGCTGCTCCTCCAATATGCGGTGGGCCTCACTCTGGCCATGGAGGAGGGCCAGGTCAGAAAGGTCGGATTCGGAATGGGAAGGGGACTTGAAGTGTTGAGCCACCGGGAGATCAGGTTGGTTATTGGGAACTGAGTGGAGGTGTTGTGCAAAGCGATCGCCAAACCTGCGCTTGGTCTCACCAAGGTTGATCATACGCTGAATAATCCAACCACATTTTTGTTTGGAAGTGGAAAGAAATAATAGAAATTGCATTCCTTGCAACATGTAAAAAGAGTTGAGATACTGTATTGTAATTTTTGCTGCATGTCATTGTGGTATATATCATGTCTTGATTGGTGAATATGTTTAGTTTGTGGCTTTATTTGAAGCAGAAATAATATGTGAGTGCTTCATTGAGCATAATTCCGACTGGTAACTACGCACTTAGTCCAAGCACATTATCGCACGCGTCATGCGAGCCGTCTTAACGCACTTTGGCCTACGAGAGTTGTTTTTTAAATGTGCTATATAAATAAATGTGACTTGACTTGATTTGACTTAAATGACCACCTAAACTGTCATTTGGCAACTTAAAAAGCTGCCAAGGTTGCCCGGCTGACAACAGATTAAAAAAATTAAGTGAGAGCCCTGCAAGGTGTATTATATTTTTGACACTGTCATAGGCCTATCTTACATATGCTGTCACAACGCACTGTAGTCGCTAAACAACCCTTCAGTAATTTTCCTTGCCCTCCATTTCAGAATAATAGTGTTTTAAGCCAATAACTCGACACTAGCAGTGGCAATAAATAAATAAATAAATAAATAGAGCGCAGCTTTCCAGCCCCTTATCTCATTGGCCACGCTCGGCTACAAATCGGTGTCAATCTGGTGGACCATCTTCCTCTAGTCGTGGGGTTTGGGGGATTGGGGGGGGGCTCACAAGTAGAACAGCTCTCTTCATCTAAACCCGGCCCTGGAGAGCATGCTGACCGGTTGCATCGTGGCTTGGTTCCGCAACTTGAGCGCCCTGGAGAGGAAAAGACTACAAAAAGTAGTAAACACTGCCCAGTCCATCATCGGCTCTGACCTCCCTTCCATCGAGGGGATCTATCGCAGTCGCTGCCTCATAAAGGCTGGCAGCATCATCAAGGACCCACACCATCCTGGCCACACACTCATCTCCCTGCTACCTGCAGGTAGAAGGTACAGGAGTTTGAAGACTGCAATGACCAGGTTCAGGAATAGCTACTTCCCCACAGCCATCAGGCCATTAAACTTGGCTCAGACAAAACTCTGAACACTAATAGCCCATTATCTTTTATTTGCACTTTATCAGTTTATTTATTCATGTGTGTATATATTTATATAATGGTATATGGACACACTGATCTGATTTGTAGTCAATGCCTACTATGTTCTGTTGTGCTGAAGCAAAGCAAGAATTTCATTGTCCTATCACATGACAATAAACTCACTTGAACCTGAACCTCCCGCACAAAGGCCAGCAGCTTGGCACTGGCCATGGCACCCAGATCCGGCCCCCTGGACACCAGCCTTTGCGCGGGAGGTGATGGGCCGGTACTTCTCTCAGGTGGAGGCGGAACGTGGCGTCACCGACAACTCGCTGCTGGTGCGGAGGCTGGACTGCTCCACAGTCGGCTGCAGCCTGTGCTCAAGCTGCTGCCCGTGGCTAGACTCGGACTCCTGGCCACGGGCATCGTGTGGTGAGTGCGGCCACGGATCGGCTGCACTGTTACCTGTCGGCCCTGCGCGGATTACTGGCCAAGTGCCTGACCGACCTGCGGCAGTCCATGGCAACACCGCGGCCGCTCGGCAAGGACGGCGGCGAACTCGCCGATCTCCTCGCCAGTCTCTCCCCCGCCTTCCTCAACCAGATCAAGGCCGTGCTGGCATCCGTACATCTGAATTTCAAAATCCACGGAGAAATCTCATGCCTATCACATCCGAACTGTACTTATCAGCCATCACCTGCTATAAACCCAGCTACCTTTGTACCACTGCCAGAAGAAGAATGCGACCATGATTGTCTGTTGCCTGTAGAAGCCGCTGCCACTCCCCGGCTGGATTTACAGTCATCCGATTGATAATCCTGATCTGGTCCTATTTACCGATGGCTCTTCACACTGACCTAGCGATGACAGATTATTGGCAGGATATACAGTGGTCACACCGCACCAAGTGCTGGAGGTGTACGCTTTACCATCCAGAACGTCCGCTCAGGCAGCTGAGCTGTTTGCCCTGACTCGTGCCTGCATATTAGCAAAAGATACAAGTGCTAATATCAACAGCAATTCTTGCTATGTGTTTGGGGTTGTACATGACTTTGGGCAGTTATGGAAAAATAGAGGATTCATCACATCAACAGGAAAGACTATTAAGCATGATAAACTGATCTTAAATTTATTGGAAGCTATCCAATTGCCACAGCAAATTGCAGTTATTAAATGTGAGGCTCATACATCATCGGATGATGATGTATCAATCGGGAAACCGATCAGCTGATTATGTAGCCGAACAGATTGCCCCGAGGCAAACCCCGCAATTACAAGCGGCTAAAATTAAGTCTGCAGCACAAAGAATGGTCCCGGTTGGCATTGAAATAGCCAAGTTCCAGGATGCCCAGTGCCCAGAGCCCAGCATCACTCCAGGAAAAGAATTCCTGGAGCAAAGCAGGGCGTCATCAAGACCCCATTGTCTGGGTCCACCCTGATGGTCGGGTAGTTTGCCCCAGGAGCCTATTTTTGCCCCTGTGCAGCCTACCTCATGGACAGGCTCACATGGGAAAAGGGGGGGATGGCACACGCATTGTCCCAACAATGGTATACACCAGGTATATGTCATAATTACCAGGTATATCAGTCATAATTGATAAAGTTGCAAGAATATGTCTGGTGTGTCAACAAAATAATAGAGGGAAGACGCCTGCAAAATTTGATCACCTACCACA
The DNA here is from genome assembly GCA_038087875.1 of Malacoraja senta. Lineage (NCBI taxonomy): Eukaryota > Metazoa > Chordata > Chondrichthyes > Rajiformes > Rajidae > Malacoraja > Malacoraja senta. The sequence continues at coordinate 8,461 of JAXLNO010000890.1, read as the reverse complement.
ACCTAAAATGCCTTTTGAGAATTTGCAATTTGTACATATGCCAGCAGCAAAGGGTTTTAAGTACATTCTGGTCAATGGGATTCGACCGAATACAAGAGGAAATAAAAGGGAATGATAAAATAGTCCCCACTGAAAGAGGGACAGGGGGCTTCCCAGAGAAAGGGGAGCCCCGGCAACCTAGCTATATGGCCGGCGACTCACGCTGAGCCAAGAGGCGTGTGGGGTGAGGCACGATTGCGGAGAAGATAAATGGGAGCAGGTGCCGTAAAGTGTGCTATAGACATTTAAAGGTGACTTTGAGGTTTACGGATGGGGTAAAACCAGTGCGTGCAAACTGTAAATCGAATATTTTAAGACATTTTCCGCGGAAACATAACTTTTGTTTTAACAGACTTGTGAATAGAATATGGGAGGAAACAGCAGTCGATCGGAGAAATCTGATCCTACTGATAGAGGGAGGCCTGAGGAAAAGAAACAGGCGGTCCAGCAGGGAAAGATGCCGATAAGAAAGAGCATTGCCAAGGTGATAAAAAAGAGCAAAAGACACCGGAAAAAGGTAGGAGATCCCATCGTTCCACCGGGATCGCCAGCAGATGTGGTAACAGAAAATAACGGAGATGACCAATGTCCGTAAATTTTTTGTGTCCCCTCAATATATGCCTCGGAGGTAAGGTGGTACAGGCGGCTGTGATCAGATTGTTTAAATCAATGGAAGAAGAACCCATGGCTGCAGTCAAGATAGGTGACTGCTATTTAGAAGGATGAGAGGGCATCTTATTGCAACATACAAGATTACTAAGGGTTTCGCTAGAGGCGTGCTGGGAGAGTTCAGAACCAGGGGCCACTGTTTAAGAATAAGGGGTAAGCCATTTAGAACAGAGACGAGGAAACACTTTTTCACACAAAGTTGTGAATCTGTGTAATTCTCTGCCTCAGAAGGCAGTGGAGGCCAATTCTCTGGAGGCTTTCAAGAGAGAGTTAGATAGAGCTCTTAAAGATAGCGGACTCAATGGATATGGGGAGAAGGCAGGAACGGGGTACTGATTGTGGATGATCAGCCATGATCACAATGAGTGGCGGTGCCGGCTCGAAGGGCCGAATGGCCTACTCCTGCACCTATTGTCTATTGAAATTTGTTCCTCTGTTTATTCCCATAGGTATCCCGAATCTAGGTATTATTTCTTGAATTAAAATATTGAATACTGTCCTTGCATCATCCCTGCTTGTGGGGTGTGCTTCCACCCGTCTAGAGAATCCCGTTACAATGACCTGAAAAGGAGCTTGAAGCAGACAAAAGGGGACTGTAAAAGGAAGCTGGAGAAGAAACTGCAGCACAACAGCATCAAAGAGGTGTGGAGAGGAATGAAGATCATCACTTGCTTCAAGAAGAGAAGCCAGCCGTCAGGGGACGTGGACCAGGCCAATAAGTTTAACCTGTTCTATAACAGGTTTGGTCTGGTGTCCCCTCCCACCTCTGCAGGTGCAGCCTCTCCCCCACCATCACCTCCACGAGGCAGCCCCCCCCCAACACCACAGCTGCAGCACCTCCTATGCCGGCATCTCCTCAACTGTTTTTCACGGCGGACGAAGTGAGAGCTGAGCTGAGGAGGTTGCGCCCTGGTAAAGCAGCTGGCCCTGATGGTGTATGTCCCAGGCTACTGAAAGACTGTGCGGCTCAGCTGGCGGAGCCTCTCCAGACCATTTTCAACCTGAGTCTCTAGTCTGGGAGGGTACCAGGTCTGTGGAAAACATCATGTCTCGTGCCGGTTCCCAAAGCAGGGCGGCCGACCGAGATCAACGGCCCTCTCATCTCATATCATGAAGACAATGGAGCGGCTACTCATTAGTCTCCTGAGACCACAAGTCCAGCACACGCTCGACCCACTACAGTTTGCGTACCAGGAGAACATTGGGGTGGATGACGCAGTCCTCTACATGCTGCACCGGATTTACTCCTTTTTGGACGAACCAGGTGGCTACGTGAGGATTACGTTCTTCGACTTCTCAAGTGCGTTCAACACCATCCAACCCCTGATTTTGAAAGACAAGCTTGAGAAGATGGGGGTAGATTCCACCTTTATCTCCTGGATATACAACTACCTGATGGGTCGACCACAGTTTGTTAAGCTGGGGGACTGTGTTTCCGGCACAGTGGTGTGCAATGTTGGAGCCCCGCAGGGAACGGTTCTGGCCCCGTTCCTCTTCACCCTGTATACTGCAGACTTCAAATATAAGTCTGACACATGCCACGTACAGAAATATTCAGATGACACAGCGATTGTGGCATGTGTAAGGAACTGGCATGAGGAGGAATATAGGGATTTGACCAGTGCTTTCTGTGTCTCGAGTAAAGAGAACTGTCTCATCCTGAATACAACCAAGACTAAAGAGATGATTGTTAACTTTGGCAGGTCCAAGCTCCCCCTTCAGCCGGTTAACACTGCAGGGGTGGACAATGAGGTGGTGCAGACAAACAAATATCTGGGAGTGCACCTTGATAACAAAATGGACTGGTCAGTCAACACCGATGCCCTCTACAAAAAAGGACAGAGCAGACTCTTTTTCCTCAGAAGGCTCAGATCCTTCAAATGCTGTACTTGTTTTACGATACTCTTGTTGCAAGTGTCATCTTCTACGCTGTTGTCTGCTGGAGTAACAACATCACTGCTAAAACAGCAAGAAGTTGGTAAAAAGAGCTAGCTCAGTGCTGGGGGGAGAGTGGACTCTGTGGTGGATGTGCTTGAGAGGTGTATGAGGAGCAAGGTGCAGGTCATCCTCGACAACTCCGGGCACCCCCTCCATGAAATTCTGGAGGGTCAAAAGAGCACTCGGAACAACAACCGGCTCCTCTCCCTGCGCTCTAGAACGGAGCGGTTCAGGAGACCCGTCACCTCTGGAGCCATTAGATTTTATAATACTGACCGCTAAGCTGTGTGGGGATGCTTTGCACTTTTTAATAGTTATTTATTGGGTCTTTTTAAGTATTTATTGCTTTCATGTATTGTCCATATTGTATTTTATGTATTTTTTGTCTGCTTTCGTTCGGACTGTGTTGGCTACTGGACATCTGAATTTCCCTGAGGGGATAAATAAAGTATTTATCATCATCATCATCATCATCATCAATTGGGATCCTGCCGACTATGCCAAATTCTGGGGAAGAAATTAATTTAGAGGGAAATGAAAGGAAAACTAAAAGTAAAACTTTGCAGGTTTGCTTCAAGAGACTTTATTGCATGATATCATGGAGATGGCGGCAGTAAACTGCCCACAGTTCTCTGACTTCACAGCAGAATTAGCCGACAATTATACTGTGTAGTAAACAACTTTTGTTTACTGTTGTTAGATACAACACTACAAAAATATTCTATCAACTACACCAGTACCAATTATTTCATTAGTCAGAACATACTTTTCGCTTATGTTAATCTTATTCAACAACAGATGGTTAATACAAGTCAAACACAATACAAGGGCATCTTGACATTATTCTATCTCACCTTTCAGGTGGCCCACGACTCCATCCCCTCTCCAAGCCAATCATAAGCCTCTCATTTACTGCAATGTATCTACGCTACTCGCGGAAGGGGACGCGGGTGATCTATTGTAACTCCTCACAGAAGGGAAAACAAACTTTGTTATCTTCTCTACCATTTCATGTTTACATTTACCATCCACCCTTCAACACATTCCCAGACAAGTGGTAATACGACTAATCTTACTTTGCCGATATCCAGATCCTCTTCTGCACCTGGTCAAGCGAGAGCTGCCAATTGTCACATACTAAACATCCATTCCAGTCAAAATTAAGCTAAGGAAGGACATTAATATTTCTTCCACACCGCAGGTGCACCCGCAGCCCTGACGACCGGGCAAAGCTCTTGCCACAGGTGGAGCAGTCGAAGGGCTTCCTGCCCATGTGCACCCGCCGGTGCATCTTCAGCTCATGCGTCATCTTGAAGCTCTTTCCGCAGTCGGAGCAGCCGCAGGGACACTCGCCGGAGTGCACGCAGTTGTGCCGCAGCAGGCTGTCGTAGCGGGTGAAGTGGTTGCCGCACTCTGGCAGTTGAAGGGGCGTTCTCTGGCAGTTGAAGGGGCGTATTCCCATGTGCACCCGCCGGTGGGTCTCCAGCAGGCTCCGGTGCTGCAGGCCTTGCCACACACATCGCACTCATAACTCTTCTCCTTCTTGTGCCCTGTCATGTGGTCCTCCATCGAAGCTCAGCCCCTCAAATCTCAGCCCACACACCGAGCAGATGGGAGGGGGGCTCGCCGACACCCTGGCCACCCTCAATGGCTGCTCACATCCGCGTCTCTCTGTCCACTGCAATGGCTCCTAAACCCTGCAGGAGGGGAACACAAAGAGTCAACAAGCTGGCTAACAGGACATTATTAAGGTGTGAATATTACTAGTGCTTGAAGGGGGGAGGAGGAGGTGATGGGGTGAGGGAGTGGGGGAGGGTGGGGTGAGGGGATCAGGAGAGGGAAAGTGGGGAACTGGGTGCCATGACGTCAGTCGCATGCACGGATGGCGCTCACAAACGATGCCCTGACATCACCGCCAATCCGACGGGGACTGCTGGCCCCGCCCCCTGCCATTGTGCATAGTCACGTAGGGTGCGGCGTGCATCATGGGAAGAAGGTCACACGGTGCTGGAGTCACTCAGCGGGTCGGGCAGCATCTGTGGAGAGAAGGAATGCGTGACGTTTCGGGTCAATACCCTTCTTCAGTCTGATGGGAGATGCAGAGATAAGGAAGTGTAAGGATTGAAAGCAGGACAAAGGGAATAGAGTTCAAGGAAAATGTGGAACAGATCATTGTTGGATAGATCAATGGGAGGCCACCATCGACTCCAGTCAAAAAGGCCCAACAGAGGATGTACTTCCTGCGGCAGCTGAGCAAATACAATCTGCCACAGGCAATGATGGTCCAGTTTTATACTGCCATCGTAGAGTATGTTCTCACCTTCTCCATCATGGTCTGCATAGTCCCGTGTGCTCTTGAAACGCTTGCCGCAGTGGGAGCAGCCGCTCGCCGGCGTGGGCCCGCCAGTGCTGCCGCAACCCCCGCAAGCTGTCAAATGCCTCACCACAGTACAGGCAGTCGTAGGGCTGGCCACTGGTGTGCACGCGCTGGTGAAACAGGGTGCGGGAGGCTATGGCAAAGCGCTCTCCACACACCGGGCTGGGGATGGGACGGTCACCGGCGTGCACCCGCTGGTGGGACAGCAGGCTGTTGGGAGTGGGTGTAGCCCTTGCCGCACTGGTCGCAGGTGAATGGGCGCTTGGCAGTGTGGGTGCACCGGTGCCCCAGCAACATTTTGGAACTGGTGAAGCCCTTGCTGCAGTCGCTGCATGTGTCGGGCTGCTCCCCGGAGTGCAGGCGCCTGTGTACCTTCAGTTCCGGCGTCGACTTGAAGCTTTTGCTGCAGTCAGAGCAGGTGAAGGGCCGCTCACTGCTGTGCACCTGCCGGTGCCGCCTTAGCCCTGACAACTGGGCAAAGCTCTTGCCGCAGGTGGAGCAGACATACGGCTTCTCGCCCGTGTGCACCCGCCGGTGGATCTTCAGCTTTTGCGTCGTCTTGAAGCTCTTACCGCAGTCGGAGCAGCCAAAAGGCCTCTCGCCGGTGTGCACCCGCTGGTGCTCCAGCAGGTTGTTCGAGCGGGTGAAGCCCTTTCCGCACTGGGCGCAGGAGTAGGGCCACTCGCCGGTGTGGGTGCGCCGGTGCTCCAGCAGGCCATTGGAGCGGGTGAAGCCCTTGCCGCACTGGCCACAGGTGTAGGGGTGCTCGCCTGTGTGGGTGCGCTGGTGCTCCAGCAGGTTGTCGGAGCGAGTGAAGCCCTTGCCGCACTGGGCGCAGGTGAAGGGGCGCTCTCCGGTGTGGGTGCGCTGGTGCTCCAACAGGCTGTTGGAGCGGGTGAAGCCCTTGCCGCAGTCGCTGCAGGTGTAGGGCTGCTCCCCGGTGTGAAGGCGACTGTGCACCTTCAGGTTCGTGGACGACTTGAAGCCTTTGCCACAGTCGGCGCAGGTGAAGGGACGCTCACTGCTGTGCACCCGCCGGTGGTCCCGCAGCCCCGACAACTGGGCAAAGCTCTTGCCGCAGGTGGAGCAGCCGAATAGCCTCTCACCGGAGTGTATGTGGTTGTGCCGCAGCAGGTTGTCGTAGCGGGCGAAGCTCTTCCCACACTCTGAGCAGTCAAAGGGCCGTTCTCCCGTGTGCACCCGCCGGTGGGTCTCTAGCAGGCAAGGGCTCTGCCAGGACTTGCCACACACGTCGCACTCATAATGCTTCTCCTTCTTGTGCCCTGTCATGTGGTCCTGTGTCGAAGCTCAGCCCGCACACCGAGCAGATGGGGGGGGAGGGGGGGCCTCACGGGCACCCTGGCCGCCCTCAATGGCCACTCACGTCCCCGTCTTTCCGTCCACAGCAACGGCTCCTAAACCCTGCAGGGGAACACAGCGGGTCAACAAGCTGGCAAACAGGACATTACTAACGTGTGAACATTACTCGTGCTTGAAGGGGGGGGGAGGAGGGCAGGGGGAGGAGGGCAGGTGGATGAGGGGGGGTGTGGAGGAGGGGATGAAGGGGTGGAGATAATAATAATAATAATAATAATACATTTTATATATATAGCGCTTTTCAAGGACTCAGTCACTTTACATTGAGAGTTTTTTTTTAAATTACAAAAAAATAGAGCGATAAGACAGAGATGCAAAGGGGAGGGGGTCATGGGACTAAGGGTATGCAGAGGTGAAGAGATGGGTCTTGAGGCGGGACTGGAAGATGGTGAGGGACTCAGAATTTCGGACCGGTTGTGGGAGGGAATTCCAGAGCCTGGGAGCTGCCCTGGAGAAGGCTCTGCCTCCAAAAGTGCAGAGGTTTGATTTCGGAGTGGAGAGGAGACCAAATGATGTGGATCTGAGGGACCGTGAGGGTTGGTAGGGGGAGAGGAGGTCAGTGAGATAAGGGGGGGCCAAGTGGTTGAGGGCTTTGTAGGTGAGGACCAGGATTTTGTAGATAATCCGGTGGGAAATGGGAAGCCAGTGAAGTTCTTTGAGAACTGGGGTGATGTGGTGCCAGGATTTGGTGTGGGTAATGAGTCGGGCAGCAGCGTTCTGGACCAGTTGGAGTCGGTTGATGTTGCTGGAATTGATGCCAAAGAGAAGAGAGTTACAGTTGTCCAGTCGGGAGGAGATGAAGGCATGGATGAGTCTTTCAGCAGCGAGAGAGAGGAGCTGATTTTGGCAATGTTGCGGAGGTGAAAAAATGATGTTTTGACAACATGGCGGATGTGAGGCTCAAGGGAGAGGGTTGAGTCAAAGATCACGCCAAGGTTGCTGGCCTGAGGAGATGGGGAGACAGTGGTGCCGTCAATAGTGAGAGTGGGGTTGTTAATTTTAGTGAGTGTTGATTTGGAGCCAATGAGGAGAAATTCTGTTTTGTTACTGTTTAATTTAAGGAAGTTGAGTTGCATCCAAGATTTGATGGCTGACAGGCAGGAGTTGTTATGGGAGAGAGAGGGGTGGTGGGGGGATTTGGTGCTGAGATAGATCTGGGTGTCATCAGCATAGCAGTGGAAGTCCAGGTTGAAGTGACGCAGTATATGACCAAGGGGGAGGATGTAGATGATGAAGAGGAGGGGACCAAGAACGGAGCCTTGGGGAACGCCTTGAGTGACAGTGGCTGTGGCAGAGGTGTCGGTGTGGAGAGAGATGAAGTGGGATCGGTTGGAAAGGTAGGAACGGAGCCAGCTGAGTGCAGAACCTTCAATGCCAAGGTCCCTAAGTCTGGTGAGCAGGATGTTATGATTCACGGTATCGAAGGCTGCACTCAGGTCGAGGAGGATGGGGATATTGAGGGAGCCAGTGTCAGCAGAGGTAAGGAGGTCATTGAGGACTTTGAGGAGAGCAGTTTCTGTGCTATGGAGGGGTTCGAATAGGTTATACGCGAGGAGGTGGGAATGGAGTTGTGACGCGACGATACGCTCCAGGGTTTTTGAAAGAAAGGGGAGGTTTGAGATAGGGCGGTAGTTAATGAGGAGGGATCAAGACCAGGTTTCTTTAAGACTGGTGTGACAGCAGCAGTTTTGAAAGCAGAGGGGACAATTCCTTGGGACAATGAGTTGAAGAGATTAGTGAGGTAGGAGCAGAGAGCGGGGAGGCAGGACTTCAGCAGGGGAGTGGGGTGAGGGTCGAGGGAGCAGGTAGTGGGTTTGGAAGAGCTGATGAGTTTGGAGATTTAAGTAGGGTGACCGGGTCAAACTGGGAGAGTAAGCAGTGAGGAGGAGGGGTAAGGAGGTCAGCAGAGATGTTGAAAGGAGGGGCCTTGGTAGGTGGTGGAGTAGATGCTGGGGAGTCCGTTAGAGGGGATAAAGATTGATAGATGGTGCTGATTTTGTCAGCAAAAAAGTGGAGGAATGAGTTGCAGAGATTAGAGAGAGATTAGAGATTCCTTTATTT
>JAXLNO010000889.1:0-79653 GCA_038087875.1 Malacoraja senta | reverse complement strand
TAAACCTGAAGAAAAAGTAAACAGCTTGAGTGCACTGACAGTAAAGGAAACAAAGGTAAAAGAACCCAAGAGGTGGCACGGTGGCATGGTGGCACTGTGGCATCGTGGCATGGTGGCACAGCTGGTGGAGCTGCTCTCTCACATTGCGAGAGTCTCGGGTTCAAACCTGAGCTCAGGTGCTGTCTGAGTGGAGTTTGCATGTTCTCCCTGTGACCACATGGGTTTCTACTGGGTGCTGTGTTTCCTCCCACATCCAAAAGACATCCGGCTTCTAGTTAATTGCCCGGAATGTGTAGAGAGTGAGTGAGAAAGTGGGATAACATAGAATAGTGTGAATGGGTGATGTTTGGCATTGGCTCAGTGGGCCACAGGTCCTGTTTTCATGGGGTATCTTTCAATTAATCAACCCTAGGAGGTTTTGACTAGGGTTTGTGGTGAAGATGGTTCCCCTTGTTAAAAAATCTAGAACAGAGAGTTACTGTCAAAAAACGGATAAGACTTTTTTTTTGTGAAAGGAGAGTCTTTGAATATGTTTAAGGCAGAGGTACATAGATTCTTGATAAGCAAGAGAGTGCAAGACAACTTGGGGTGAGTGAAAATGCAGAGCTGAAGTAATAATGAGATGAGCCAGGACCTTATTGTCAAGAGGACCTGTGGTGCAAGTGACCAACACTTGTGCCCCATTCATTTGCTTGTATGTTTGTGAGAGAATACAATGTTAAGAAGATCAAAAAGTAATTAGGAAGAACTCACGATACCAATAAATTAAATTAATTTACTAATAAACAATAGATCATTCTATGGGAGACAAACACAATAAACTCAAAGATAATGGCAGGCAGCTGACATGCAATGGATGAGGTTGGAGGAGGTGCAGGTGAATCTCTGCCACGCCTGGAAAGACTGCTTGGGTCCTTGAATGGAGACAAAGGGGGAGATAAAGCGACACGTGTAGCATTTCCTGCGGTTGCAAGGGAAAGGGCCAGGAGAGAGAATAAAAATGATTTGATCTTAGTATTCACCAGAAGGTCTAGTGTACATGTGTGTGACATGAGATTAGTGAAAGGCTTGGATAGAGTGGATGTAGAGAGGGTGTTTCCATTAGTGGGGGAGTCTAGGTCATAGCCTCAAATTTAAAGGACATTCTTTTAGGAAGGAGATGCGGAGACATTTCTTGAGTCAGAGGGTGGTGAATCTGTGGATTTCTTTGCCACACAAGGCTGTGGAAGCCAAGTCAGTGGATATTTTTAAGGCAGATATAGATATTATTGATTAGTATGGGGTCAGAGGTTATGTGGAGAAGGCAGGAGAATGGGGTTAGGAGGGAGAGATAGATCAGCCATGATTGAATGGTGCAGTAGACTTGATGGGCCGGAAGGTCAAATTCTACTCCTATCGCTAATTACCTTATGATGTTATGAGAAGAATTCGAAACAAACATGAATGCATTTCAGATGAAAAGGAGTTATAATGGATAAACAGCCATTGGCCGGGTGAAGCCTCTCAGCCAGTTAGATTGTAATGATGCATTTTAACAGAAGCTAGCGCATGGATGGCAGAGATGTATTTGGGAAACAGAATCCTGCCAGAAGACCTGATTGACAATTATGATTTTGGTATCTAAACGTAGATAAAATGAAACCCAAGACAATACAATCCTGAGTTAAACATTAGAGGATATGGAATCATCACTCAAGAATACTGATGGAGAGATTTGTGTGTTTGACCTGAATCCTGGCACCCTGGCCACTCCGTCTTCTCCCCTCTCCCATCAGGCAAAAGGTATAGAAGTGTAAAAACGCACACCTCCAGATTCAGGGACAGTTTCTTCCCAGCTGTTATCGGGCAACTGAATCATCCTACCACAACCAGAGAGCAGTCCTGAACTACTATCTACCTCATTGATGACCCTTGAACTATCCTTGATCAGACTTTGCTGGCTTCACCTTGCACTAAATGTTATTCCCTAATCATGTATCTATATTGCAAATGGCTCGATTGTAATCATGTATTGTCTTTCTGCTGACTGGTTAGCAGGCCACAACAGCTTTTCACTCATCTCTGCACGCATGCCAATAAAAACGAAACTGAAACTGAATCTGTCTTTTATTTGGGGCTCAGTGGCTCTCTTAATTATGGTACAGATGAGGACAGCACTCAGAGAAAGTCTTACTCTGGGTCATACACTTACGGAGCAACCTTGATGGGGCGAATAGCCTAATTCTGCTGTGTCTTATACAGCATAGTGAGTTTCTCAACCAATTCCGTTTTTATTAAGGCCTTGACACAGTAAATGCCGACGAATCACTTCAAAAGTGGGTGCAAAGTACTCAACTGGCTCAAAGCACCTCCAGCAATTTTTAATAATCACATCTCAATAGTTACATGTGGATTTTACCTTTTTACAATAATTCACCAGTAGTCCACCTTTCTTCATAGTTTCTGATTGGTGTTTGATCACAATGGGAGTTGATTCTGTCTGTCTAACAGCTGGGAAATCTTCATTTTCCTTTCCCTTGTTGTTCCGCTGACTGGTTTGCACGCAACAAAAGCTTTTCACTGTACCTCGGTACATGTGACAATAGACTAAACTAACAGCCAATTTCCCATTTGCACTGTAAATCAGTCATAAACTATGGGCAAGTCTTGATTCATCAATTATATCTATCTATATACTTTTAAAACTCTCTGGCTGCCGTCCGTCTGTACGTCTGTACGTCTGTACGTCTGTACGTCTGTACGTACAACGTTCTGCTTGACCTGTCCCGCCTTTGATACCGCCCCGCGCCCGCGCGGCGCGCGGAAACGCCGATATTTTAACCGTTTCTAAAGAGGTTACGTTTATCTTTACGAATAGACGATCCTGATTAAATTTGGTCGTGTTTAGGTACGCTTTTTAAAATAAAATACCTCTCCCCCCCCCAAACCAAACATTTCAAAATGTTTAAAAAAACAGCTCAGCCGTAGAATGTTAGTAAAGATTCCGTTGTGTGATGTCACAATGCACAATGATCATAGATGTCCAATCGGAATGGATCCATTTACATATGCCTTTGCGGCGGCCCCAGCCCCGGCCCCTCCCCCCCAACCCCCGCAGCATTGGGCATTGTGACATCACAAAACGGATCCTTCATTTACATTCTATTGCTGAGAGCTGTTTGTTTAACATTTTGAAATGTCCCCATTCCCTATCACCCCCACACACGTGGCGACGCCCTGCGACACGTGTGACAAATCGAAATGAATCCGTTTGCATATGCCTTTGCAGCAGCCCCAGCCCCAGCCCCTCCCCCAACCCTGCAGCCTGTGATTACGTTTATCTTTACGAATAGACAACCCTGATTAAATTTGGTCGTTTTTATGTACACTTTTAAAAATAAAATACTTCTCCCCCCCCCCACCCCCAAACATTTCAAAATGATTAAAAAAACAGCTCAGCCATAGAATGTTAGTAAAGATTCCGTTGTGTGATGTCACAATGCCCGATGCTAACAGATGTCCAATGGGAATGGATTCATTTAGATATGCCTTGGCAGCAGCCCCAGCCCCAGCCCCTCCCCCCAACCCCACAGCCTGTGTCGAAGGGCATCGCCACGTGTGTGGGGGCGATAGGGAATGGGGACATTTCAAAATGTTTAAAAAAAACAGCTCTCAGCAATAGAATGTAAATGAAGGTTCCGTTTTGTGATGTCACAATGCCCAATGCTCAAAGATATCCAATCGGAATGAATCCGTTTACATATGCCTTGCCAGCAGCCCCAGCCCCTCCCCCCCACCCCCGCAGCCTGTGTCGAAGGGCGTCGTCACGTGTGTGTGAATAGAGAAAGAGGATTGGGGGTGATAGGGAATGGGTAACAGATGGACTGTCCCTACCCCTCCTACTTCAACTCTCCCCTCCCCACTCTCCCCCCTCTCTCCTCTCCCCCTCCCTCCCCTCCCACACCCTCTCTTCCCCCTCCACCACCCCTCTTCACCCCCATCTCCCCCCATCCCCTTCCCCTCTCTCTTGCACCACTCCCCGCTACCCTCTGCCCCTCACTCACCACTCTTCCCCTCTCCCTCCCCCCTCCCTCTCTCCCTCTCTCCCCCTACTCCTCTCCCCTTCCCCTCATCCCCTCTCTCCACCTCTAACATCCCCTCCCCCCTTCCTGCCCTCCCCACTCTCCTCCCACTCCCCACTCTCCTCCCTATCCCTGTCCCCCCACCCTGCTCTCTTCTCCCTCACCAATCTCTCCCCTTTCCTCCTCCCCCTCTCTCCCTCCCTCCCCTCCCTCCCTCTTCTCTCCCCACCCCGTCTCCCTCTCCCCCCTCCCCCCTCCCCTCTTCTCTCCCAACCCCGTCGCCACCCTCCACCCTCCCCCACACCTCTCTACCCTTCTCCTCGCCTTACCCACCCCTCTCTCCTCCCCCTCTCCATCCCCTTCTCCTCACCCCTCTCCCTCTCATCCCCCTCCTCCTCCCACCCCCATTACTCTCTCCCACATCCCCCTTCCCTCTCTCACCCCGTCCCTACCCCGCTATCCCTCTTCAACCACTCCCCCTACACCTCTCCCCCTCCCTCTCTCCCACTTCCACCACTCCCCCTACACCTCTCCATCTCCCTCCCCATTCTTCCACTTAACTCCCAAACCCATCCCCATCTCCCTCCACAACCCCCTCCCCCACCCCTCTCCCCCTCCCTTCTCTCTCACTCCCCACTCTTCCACTCTCCCTCTATCCCTCCCCCCTCCTTCTCTCCCTCTCTTCCCCCTACTCCTCACCCCTTCCCCTCATCCCCTCTCTTCACCTCTAACATCCCCTCCCCCCTTCCTGCCCTCCCCGCTCTCCTACCACTCTCCTCCCCCTCCCTCTCCCCCACCCTGCTCTCTTCTCCCTCACCAATTTCTCCCCTTTCCTCCTCCCCCTCTCCCCTCCCTCCCCCTCTCCTCTTCTCTCCCCACCCCGTCTCCCTCTCCCCTCTTCTCTCCCCACCCCGTCTTCCTCTCCACCCCTCCCCCCGCCTGTGTTTGGGGGGTGGTTAGTGTGAGTGTGATGCCGCAGCCCCCCCCCCCCCGCAAACGCGCGTTGGGAAAACAGCCCGCCAACAGTCTCTCTGTCTTTAAGACAGAACTGCAGATGCTTGAAAATCAAAGGTACACAAAAAAATGCTTCATAACCTCATTGGGTGCAGCAGCATCTATGTATCAAAAGAAATAGACAACGTTTCGTGAAAACCCATCTGAGGATGGGATTCCGCCAAAATCATTGCCTATTTCCTTCACTCCATAGATGCTGCTGCACCCGCAGTGTTTCTCGAGTTTTATTGTGTGTACCAGTCTATCTGTCTCTCCCCTCTCTCTCTCTCTCTGCCCTTCTCTCTTCACAGCCCGCGATTCAACTCGTGCACGCCTGCTCCAACCCACCCCCTTCACCTCTCTCCCCATCCTCTTCTTCCTCTCTCCACCCCTCTCCTCTCTCACCCTCCTCTCTCCCCACCTTCCTCACCCTCCATCCTCTCAACCCTCCTCCTCCCCACCTCACAATTTTTTTTTCTAACATTAAATTTTCTCTCTCTGCACCACCCCCCCCTCGAGACGTACCTGAGAGGTGAGGGCTATTCATCAGTGGATAGGGTGGAGATGGAATAAAAGAAGAAAATTAAAATATTAATATAATATCAAGGGGTGTGATGAGTGTGTGTGTTTGTGGGTGCCAGATTCACACCCTGCAACCCTGCTTTGGAGGTACAGACCCAACGGGTGGTTAGTGTGACGTCACAGCCCCCCGCCCCAACGCACGTTCGGTGTCCAGATCTGCACTTGGTCTAGTATACTTTTAAAACTCTCTGGCTGTCGTCCGTCTGTACGTCCGTACGCCGCCTTTGATACCGCCCTGGCCCACACAGCGCGTGGAAAGGCCCATATTTTTTACCATTTCCAAAGAGATGACATTTATCTTTACGAATAGCCACTCCTGATTAAATTCGGTCCTGTTTATGTACACGTTTTTAAAATAAAATCCATCCCCCCCCCCACCCCCATGTGATTTTCTCCGATTGTCTTCGATTTTCTCCGAAAACGACGCCATATTTTTTTCTCCGAAAACGACGCCATCTTTTTTTCGCAGATTTTTTCCGAAAACGACGCCAACTTTTTTTCAGCAGATTTTCACCCCGGGGTCTGAAGCACCTTCGGGAACAACACCCCGGGGTGTCAAGCACTTTCGGGGACCAGACCCAACGGGTCTGCACTTGGTCTAGTATACTTTTAAAACTCTGTGTGTGTGTGGGTGCGTGTCATTTTGCCTTTGAAACGTATTTCATCGAAAACCAAACGCAATAACGCAGAGATTTTTACATATTTCGGTAGGGATTTAACTTATGATTTCAGAAATCCACTCCTCTCTAGATTTGGTCAATTATTTCACCAGATTTTGAATAAAATAGTTCACAAAACATTTAAAAAAATTTAATCAAACTGCTCCATGAGTCACAAAGCCACCTCACAGATGTCCAATCACAATGGATCTCATTTACATATGATATGACATCACAATGGGACAGGGGTGGGCGATTGGAACCTTCACGTGGTCCTACTAAAATCAAACTGCTGCATGAGTCACAGTGCCATCTCATGCCACCGCTGCCCAGCTGCTGACTTTACAATAGCAGTTAAATTTTTACATCTTCTGGTAGAAATGTTCCTTATGATTTCAAAAATCCAATCCTCTAATCATTTGGTCAATTATTTCCCAAAATATGTACTAAAATTTATAACCAAACTGACATTTTTTTTTAAATATTAAGGTTGCCAAGTGGCTGACCTCACAATGCCTTTGCACCTGGCCCAGCCTGCCTGCTGGCCCCTCCCCACTGACCTCACAATGCCTTTGCACCTGGCCCAACTGCCTCCTGGCCCCGCCCGGCCCTGCCCCCCTAGCCTGCCAGGTTGTTGATTCCATTGTTTTTTATTGAATTTAATTTAATTATTTCTCACTTAACATCACTAATTCTTAACATTAACTTTTAATTTCAAAGACAGTTTAAAAAAAAAAAAATTGCTGTCTTCATTGACAGCTTAGATCGGACCCGCTGTGTATGTGTGGAGGAGGGGGACGGGGGGTGGTTAGTGTGTGTGTGACGTGGCAGGCGGCTCCCCTGAATTCCATAGAGCTGCCGACAGCTTTCGTGCATGAGACGCGCACGCTTCATTTCCAGAACATTCTGAACGTGTGACGCACGGTTGCATTTCGCTCTCTCTGTCCCCCTCTCTGCCCCATCTCTCTCTCTCCCCATCTCTCTCTCCCCTCTCTCTCTATCTCTCCCCCTGCCCTCCCCCACACTCACTCCCCTAAACCCCTTTCCCCTCTCCACCCCTCCCCTACCCACTTCCCTCCTCCCCCTTCCCCCCCACCTCTTCCCCCCTCTCCCCCTTCCCTTCCCCACTATCACCCCCTCTCTTCCTCTCTCCTCCCATCTCTCACCCCTCCTCGCCACCCTCACCCTCTCTCCTTCACCTCCTCCCCTCCACCCCCTCTCCCTCTGTCTCTTGCCCTTCTGTCTCTGCCCCTTTCTCTCTCTCTCCCCATTCTCTCTCTACCCCCTCCCTCTCTAGACGCGCCTGCGAGTTGGGGGCTATGCGTCAGTGGATAGGGCGGTTATGGGGTAAAAGGAGCAAATTAATAATATTAATATATCAAGGGGGGTAGTTAGTGTGTGTGGGGGGGGTAGTTAGTGTGTGTGACGCCGCATGCCGCATCCCCTCCCCCGAAACCACACGTTGGGGAACACCCAACGAGTCTGCACTTGTATCTTTTAAAGTTTGCTCCTCTCCCCATAAAGCTACGTCCTTTAGTCATTGACATTTACACCCTGTGAAAAAGGTTCTAACAGTCTACCCTATACAGTATATGGTGGCTATACAACTATTAGGACCTCTACAACTATCAACCTCTGACATTCCAGTGAAAACAATCCAAGTTTGTCCAACCTCTCCTTATAGCTAATACCCTCAAATCCAGGCAGCATTCTGGTAACTTCAACTACCCCATCTCCAAAGCCATGACATCCTTCCTATAATGGAGGAATTGCACACATACTTCAAATGCGACCTAATCAAACTCCTATAAAGCTGGGGGATGACTTCCTGACTTTTTCTTAATCCCCCAATTGATAAAGGTAAGCATACACTTTCTTTACCACTCTTATCTACTTGTGTTGCCACTTTCAGGGAGCTATGGACTTGGACCCCAATGCTGTTAAGGGCCTTGCCATTAACTGTATACTTTCCCCTTACCTTTGACCTTTCAAATTAGCTAATCATGCATTGACATTCATGGAATGCCTGATTCCTGACTTACATTTGTGGTGCGTCTAACCAATCGTTTAGTCAATGGATATGGATGGAATGTCACATATTAGTTAGATTCTTGTTGGAAATGGTCGTTGCCTAGTAATTGTGTTGCAAGATTATTGTCACTTATTGAGGAAATGTCCAGGTTTGTTCTGTTGCAATATTGGAAATGTTGTGCCTGGTTATTAACGTAGTGCAATCCTTGACAAACATTTAGACTCCTGGATGTATGTGCAAGGGGGAAGAGGGAATTGCATTTAAGAATAAAATATAATAGATAATTATGCACATTCGCTCAATGCATCAAGGACATATGACAAGTTGTTACCAAAAACAGCTAATTTAAATTTGTGTGGGAAAACCTGGCTACTTCTGTTATTATGATGGAGGAAAGGCAAAAGGTCACCCAAGCTAAAATATTAACTCTGTTCCACAGATGCTGCCTGAGGTGCTAAGTATTTGATAAGTATTTCTATCATTTTCTAATTTCATTTCAGATTCAAAATATCAACATTTTAAACTTTAGGGACATAGCACGGAAACAGGCCCTTCGGCCCACTGAGTCTGTGACGACCAGCGATCACACCCGTAAACTAGCACTATCCTACACACTGGAGACAATTTATAATTTTACCTAAGCCAATTAACCTCCAAACCAATACATCTTTGGAGTAAAACTCCTGTCTCACGGTGCGAGCTGACCCCCGAGGTACCCCGAGCTTAAAATAAATTTAACTTGTGGTAATCATGTACGATTAACGTAGCGGGAACGTCGGAACTCGTGGACGCAACTTAGCGACTCTTGGCGCTAACGGCAGGTACCCGTGACACTTGTTTAACTCTTGGAAAAATTCAAACATGTTTCAACTTTTCCACGAGTAAAATGTACTCTTGAGGTTAAAAATTGAAACATTTAAACACGTTGTAAGAACGTAGTGGCCCGCGCGTTTACCTTAGTGACTCGTGAGTCTACCGTGGGAACTCTAACTCAGCAGGCAGGCAGCATCTCTGGAGAGAAGGAATTGGTGATGGGATGACATTTCCAAATTGGGGGGGAGTGGGGGGTTAGAGGAGGGGGGGGGTGGAGGAGAGAGGGTGGAGAGTGGAGGGAGAGGAGGGGGAGACAGATGGGGGTGTCTTCATTCACTAGAGGCGTGTGCCGGTCACTGAAACAGGCAGGTGAGATTTCACATCCACCTTGTGTGTGTGTCTCTCTCCCTCTCACACAGGCTGAGAGACTCTGCCTCTGTGAGTGTACGTCTCTTTGTCCCCCTCTCCCACACACAGTAAGACCGAGGTAAGTCCGTCTGTGTAAGTCCATCTGTGTCTCCCACATACACAGTAAAACTCTGCTTTGTGTCTTCCCCCATTTCTCTCTCTTTCTCCCCCCCACCACCTCTCTCTTTCTCCCCCCCACCTCTCTCTTTCTCCCCCACACACAATAAGACCGATGTATTCTACTTAGTCTCACTTCCCTCCCACACACACAGATAGACCGTCCTGTGCGCTCTTTCTCTCTCCCCCAGTCACGCCGAAGTACACCACACTGCCTCTGTGCCTCTCTCTCTCTGTCTCTCTCCCCCCTCTCTCCTTCATACACAGTCAGAGGTCCACACTGTCTTTGTGTCTCTCTCTCCCCTACACACACACACAGATTGAGGTACACACTGCCCGTTGTGTGTGTGTGTCTGCCTCTGTCTCTCTCTCCCACACACACAGTTAAAGGTACTCCACGCTGCCTGTGTGTGTGTGTGTCTCTCTCTCTGTCCCACCCCCCACACCCACACACAGTCAGTCAGAGGAACTCCACACTGTGTGTGTGCGCGCCTCTGTCTCTCCCTATCGCAGTCAGAGTGAGGTACACCCCCCGCAGTCTCTCCGCGGCCTCTCCCCGGGCAGGGTGCATCTGCCTCCCTCTCTGCCCAGGCAGTCAGACACGACTCCGGTGGCGGGCTCCATGCACAGCTCCTGCCGGCCGGCTGGGAGCGGCGACGGAGGACAGGGGGAAGTTGGCCACCAGCGGGGCAGTCTCGGCTCTCCATGCAGTCCGAGTCTCGCTGGATCCTCGTAATCCTCTGCCTCTGTCAAATGGATGAGTTTAACCTGACCCCCCCCCCCCCCCCAAACCTCCCTCCACCTCAACTCACGCCTGGGCACCAAAGCAGCTCAGGAGGCAAACCCTGAGCTCCATCTCCCAACAATCTGATGTGCGCATCCGTGCACATTCAAAGATTTCATCTCCAGTCTCCCCGCAGTGTGTAGACCTGGCAGTAAATGCAATTAAAATATGGCAAACCTCCGCCTGCTGGTCTTCTAACTACGTGATGTGTGTTTCAAACAAATCATCAGTATAACTGCTCTGGCACTGGACGGTGCGCATTTTCCCTTTGTAGGTCACATCAATAGATGCGGCCGCGCTGAATTCTATCTTTAACTCAAAGCCGCAGGATGGAGATGTCTTCTTTAACACTGTTGCTTATTAAAACAGACCTTCATTGAAGGTTGGCTCAAGAGTAACTCGGAAAGGAACTTGTTAACTCGGGAGACGAACTTGGAACATCGCAGAAATGACAGTTAACGGCAAACTTGAGTCATACCCGTGGGAACTCGGTTAAACTCTTGATCATACACTTGGAATCTCGTGCACAACCACGAGTCTTTCGCTCGGGGTACCTCGTGGGTCAAACTCGCACCGTGAGACGGCTTAAGGGAGAAAACCGGAGCAGTCGGTAAAAACCCAAGTGGTCACAGGGAAAACGTACAAACTCCATACAGACAGCACCCGATGTCAGGATCGAACCCAGGTCTCTGACACTGTAAGGCAGCAACTCTACCACTGTGCCGCCCCATGGTTTTCAATTACATTTGGAAGTTTTGTCAATGGTTCCTTCCTTTAACTCTTTAAATATCTATTTATATCCACAACTGGATGTGCCAAACATACGGAACCTTGATCTAATCCATTGTTTGTGGCTTTGCTATTTTCATAATTTAGCAAACATTCAGTCCACTGTTGTAGCTTCATCAACTGACACTTCAACGTTATAGAATCACACAGCGTGGAAACAGGCCCATCACCCCAACTTGCCTCCGCCAACAAACATGCCCAATCCACACTAGTGCCACCTGCCTGTTTCGGCTCATATCCCTCTAAACCAGGGGGCAGCAACCTAGGGCCCCCGGGTCGAATGCCGCCCGTAACCTAAAACCATTCGGCCGCCAGGGGTATATTTTTTCCCGTAATTATCTG
Source organism: Malacoraja senta (assembly GCA_038087875.1). Lineage (NCBI taxonomy): Eukaryota > Metazoa > Chordata > Chondrichthyes > Rajiformes > Rajidae > Malacoraja > Malacoraja senta. Next base: position 68,073 of record JAXLNO010000889.1, on the reverse strand, counting down.
GCCCGCAGACTTCCGTCATCTCCGGTACCTCCCGAGGCCGCGGCGCCCAGGCGTGGTTTCGCAAGGAGCCGCTGAGCAGCGCCGAACAGTACACGATGGGGGCGGGATCCATGTGTACACGTGATAGATGTGGCCCGCCATCAGCTCACAGACATACGTCCTGGCAGAACAGGTTTGCCGACTCCTGCTCTAAACCTACTCTACCCATGTAACATTCGAAATGTTTTTTAAAACAATGAGATAGTACCTGCCTCAACTACCTCCTCTGGCAGCTTGTTCCATACACCCACCACCCTTTGTGTAGAAAAGATACCCCTCAGGGTGCCATTTAATCTTTCCCCCCTCACATTAAACCTACGTTCTCTGGTTCTCGATTCCCCTACTCTGGGCAAAAGACTGTGCATTTATCCTATCTATTCCTCTCATGATTTTGTACACTTCTATAAGATCACCCCTCGTCCTCCTGCACTCCAAGGAATAAAGTCCAAGCCTACTCAACCTCTCCCTATAGCTCAGTCCTATAGTCCTGGTAAATCTTCTCTCAACCCTTTCAAGATTGGCAACATCTTTCCTAAAACATGATGATCAAAACTGAACAAAATAGGAGGTAGATGAAGCAGGTCAAGTCAAGTCAAGTATTTAAGAAGGAACTGCAGAAGCTGGAAAATCGAAGGTAGACAGTCTGAAGAAAGGTTTCGGCCTGAAACGTTGCCTATTTCCTTCGTTGCATAGATGCTGCTGCACCCGCTGAGTTTCTCCAGCACTTTTGTCTGTCAAGTCAAGTCACTTTTATTTCTATAGCACATTTACAAAACAACTCTCGTTGACCAAAGTGCTTTACATTGGTGGAGGTACTAACGTTATACAACAGTGGTTCAAGATTAAGTACATACATAAATACATACATATAGCCCTCCCTCAGAGGACATCAAGAAAGGCTTGAGAGTAAAGATGAGTTTTAAGTTTCGACTTAAAAGAGTCCATGGAGGGGGCAGTTCTGATGGGAAGAGGGATGCTGTTCCACAGTCTAGGAGCTGCAACCGCAAAGGTGCGGTCGCCCCTGAGCTTATGCCTAGACCGCGGGATGTTCAGTAACCCCAAGTCGGACGATCTGAGGGACCTGGAGGTGGTGTGGTGGATAAGCAGACTTTTGATGTAGGTGGGGGCAAGCCCGTTAAGGGCTTTGTAAACATAAAGAAGGATCTTGAAATTTATTCGGAACCGCACAGGGTGCCAGTGGAGAGTACAATCACAACGTTTAAGAAACATTTAGACTGGTACATGGATAGGGTAGGATAGTGCCAGTGTATGGGATTGCTGGTTGTGCAGACTCGGTGGGTCAAACAGCCTGTTATCACATTGTATCACTAAACTAAATAATACTATAAATGTGGCCTATGTCTTATATAACTGTAACATGACCTTCCAACTTTTATACTCAATACTGATGAAGACCAATTTATTGACCACTTTCCACCTTTCTTGACCACCCTATCCACCTGTGATGTCACTTTCAAGTTACAATGCACATACACTCCTGGAACCCTCTGCTCCCCAGAGCCCTACCATTCACTGTGTAGGTCCTGCCCATGTTAGTCTTCCCAAAATACAACATCTCACATTTCTCTGTATTAAATTCCATCAACCATTCCTCAGCCCACCTGCCCAACCAATCAAGATCCTGCTGTAATTTTAGACAACCATCTTCACTATCTATAATACCACCCCTTTAGTGTCATCTTCAAACTTGTTAATCATGCCATAAATATACTCATCCCAAACCATTGATATAGACGACAGACAGCAATGGACGCAGCACGGAGCGTTGGACTACACCACTTGTCACAGTGCAGTCCGGAAAACATCCTTCCACCATCATCCTCCGCTTCCTTCCATGAAGCCAATTCTCTATCCATTTAGCTATCTCTCCTTGGATCCATTGCGATACCTCCAGAGCAGCCTACCATGTAAAACCTTGTCGAATACCTTGCTGAAATCCATATGTACATATACATGTGTATATACATGGACAGCTTTGCCCGCATCAATCTTTTTGGTCACATCTTCAAAAAACTCAACAAGGTTCATGAGACATGACTTCCCATGTACAAATCCATGCTGACTATCCCATTTGTGGAATTCCCTGCCACAGAGGGCAGTGGAGGCCAAATCACTGGATGGATTTAAGAGAGAGTTAGATTGAGCTCTAGGGGCTAGTGGAATCAAGGGATATGGGGTGACGGCAGGCACGGGTTATTGATTGGGGACGATCAGCCATGATTACAATGAATGGCGGTGCTGGCTCGAATGGCCTCCTCCTGCAACTATTTTCTATGTTTCTAATCAGCCCTTGTCCATCTAAATGCATGTATATCTTATCCTTTAGAATTCTCTCTAGTAACTTTCCAATCACAGATGTTAGGCTCACTGGCTGTAGTACCTTGGCTTTTCTCTGCAGCCCTTCTGGAATAGAGGCACAACATTGTCCACTCTTCAGTCTTCTGGCACCTCACCTGTATTTAATGATGACTATTTCATCTCAGCCAGAGCACTCAGCCGTGCAATCTCCTCTCTAGCTTCCCAGTTTAGGGTCAAGACCCTTCCTAGTGTCCTCGGATATATCTGATCAGACTCGGGAGGTTTGACCACCTTCATACAAGTCAGGACCTTCAGCACCCTCTCGACCATAATACTGACTGCTCCCAAGACCCTTCCATTGACTGACCCAAGTTCCCCAGTCCTCATGTCTTTCTACACGGTAAAAATTGCCGACCTTTCCCATCTCCTGTGGCTCTACGCAGAGTTGACTGCTATGATCCTTAAGGGTCCTATTCTCACACTGCTTATTCTATTTCCCTTTGCGTACTTATACATTTTTCTCTCAGAATTATCGGTAATGTTATCTGCCAGAGTCTGGTAGATAATCTGGTAACTTTAGAACAGCCTGGTACTGCTCATGGGTCTGCCTACTACACACATTGAACCAGGATTGGTATTCGAGCATAATGATAATGGTAGCTGATAATGATATACCACATGCATGTTCAGTGCTGTGCTGCTGATTTTGACATGAATCTATCCCATTTATCATATAAGCAGTGCCACACAACATTACTGAGTGAGGTCCTCTATGAAGATGGAATTATTTATTTACCAGGACCGTGTAATGGTCACTTCAACTAATATTATGGACAAATGGTTCTGCAATGTAGATTGTTGAGTAAGAGGTCATGTTGATTATTCCCTCGTGTTGGTTCTATCCTTAATACAATACAATAAAATACATTACCGTTTATTGTCATTTGAAACCTCAAATGAAGTTCAAACGAAATTTGGGTTCTGCAGTCATACAACAAGAAAAAAAAAACAAGACACACAATGAACACAATTTACACAAACATCCATCACAGTGAATCTCCTCACTGTGATGGAAGGCAAAGTCATTGTCTCTCCCCTGTTTTCCATATTTCTCCCGATGTTAAAGCCCCCGGCGGGCAATGGCAAGTCCCGCGGCCGTTAAGGCCGCGCCGGGCGATGTAAGGCCCTGCTCCGAGTCTTGATGTTGGAGCCCCCGGTGGGCGATGGCAAGTCCCGCGGCCGTTAAAGCCACGCCGGGCGATGTAAGGCCCCGCTCTGGGTCGTCCTGTTTGTTCTATCTATCTCTACATCGACCCAAAACTCCAGAGATGCTGTCTGGCCGTAAAGCCACAGGAGATGGGAAAGATCGTCAATGAGATGCTGTAAGATCGGCCATCCCGTTCTGGCAACTCTTGTACAGCTTGGTTGGTGATGATGTGACTGAACTATTCTCAAACTTGGACTTTGAAGTACTCACTCAGAGAGCCTTCCACCTTTTTGCTATTGTATGTGCTTCTTCTAAGTCCTGCTTCCTCCTGGTAGCGAAGACTGCAAGAAAAGTGGAGAAGATGGGTAGAAATCTAAAGAAGATTTCAGGGAAAGTCAGGAGGAAGAAGAAGACAAATGTTCTGAGTACAATCATTGGGGCATTTCATAACCCTGTTGACAAGACCTGGTAAGAGGAAAGGTCCCTGGATAGAAACAAAACAGAAAATGTTGGAAATACACTCCAGCATCTTTTTTTTAAGTTGATAGACACAAAAAAGCTGGAGTAGCTCAGTGACAGACAGCATCTCTGGAGTTTTGGGTCGAGACCCTTCTTCTGACTGAGAGTCAGGGGAAAGGGAAACGAGAGATATAGACGGTGATGTAGAGATAGATAGAACAAATAAATGAAAGATATGCAAAACAGTAACGATAATAAAGGAAACTGGCCATTGTTAGCTGTGTGCTGATGAGATCGAGTACCGACAAGGACACTCAACAATACGACTTTGAAGCTGATATGACTTGGGTGGGGGAGGAATGGAGAAAGAGGGGATGCAAGGGTTATTTGAAGATATTCATACCACTGGGTTGTAAAACATCCGTGGCTGTGGTAGTGAGTCTGGGTTAAAACTTCGGAGAACAGGAGGAATCACAGAGGGGGAGTAGCGAGAGGGGATGTTGCACAACTTTCATAGAAAATAGGTGCAGGAGGAGGCCATTCGGCCCTTCGAGCCAACACCGTCGATGGAGAGAGGACGAGAACTTCAAAGTAGGCATACCTTGTGGAGATTTTGTAGGGGAGCAGAGAAGATGTGTTGGAAGGAAATGAAGATGCTGGTTTAAACCAAAGATAGGCACAAAATGCTGGAGTAACTCAGCGGGTCAGATCCAGAGACCTCTTGTCTTAGTTTAGTTTGGAGATACAGCGTGGAAATAAGCCCTTTGGCCCACCGAGTCTATGCCGACCAGCGATACCTGCATACTAGCACTATCCTGCACACTAGGGACTATTTACAAACCTATACGTCTTTGGAATGTGGCAGGAAACCCGAGCACCCAGACAAAACCCACGCGGTCACGGGCAGAACGTACAAACTTTGTACAGATAGGATCGAACCAGGGTTCTTGGTGCTGTAAGGCAGCAACTTTACCTCTGCACCACCATGCCGCCCTTGTAGAAACAAGGGCATGTAGAAACAACATGGAATGAGCTACCAGAGAAAGCAGTTGAGGCAGGAACTGTAACAACATTAAAAAGACATTTAAACTGGTACATGCATAGGAAAGGTTTCATAATAATAATAATACATTATTTTATATAGCGCTTTTCAGGACTTAAAGTCGCTTTACATTACATACATTACATTTTACAGTAACAAAAATGTTTTTTAAATAGAGCAGTAAGACAGAGATGCAAAGGGGAGGGGGACATGGGACTAAGGGTATGCAGAGGTGAAGAGATGGGTCTTGAGGCGGGACTGGAAGATGGTGAGGGACTCAGAATTTCGGATAAGTTGTGGGAGGGAATTCCAGAGCCTGGGAGCTGCCCTGGAGAAGGCTCTGCCTCCAAAAGTGCAGAGGTTTGATTTCGGAGTGGAGAGGAGACCAGCTGATGTGGATCTGAGGGACCGTGAGGGTTGGTAGGGGGAGAGGAGGTCAGTGAGATAAGGGGGGGCCAAGTGGTTGAGTGCTTTGTAGGTGAGGACCAGGATTTTGTAGATGATCCGGTGGGAAATGGGAAGCCAGTGAAGTTCTTTGAGAACTGGGGTGATGTGGTGCCAGGATTTGGTGTGGGTGATGAGTCGGGCGGCTGCATTCTGGACCAGTTGGAGTCGGTTCATGTTGCTGGAATTGATCCCAAAGAGAAGAGAGTTACAGTAGTCCAGTCGGGAGGAGATGAAGGCATGGATGAGTCTTTCAGCAGCGGGGGGTGTGAGAAAGGATCTGATTTTGGCAATGTTGTGGAGGTGAAAAAATGTTGTTTTGACAACATGGCGGATGTGAGGCTCAAGGGAGAGGGTTGAGTCAAAGATCACGCCAAGGTTGCGTGCCTGAGGAGATGGGGAGACAGTGGTGCCGTCAATAGTGAGAGTGGGGTTGTTAATTTTAGTGAGTGTTGATTTGGAGCCAATGAGGAGAAATTCTGTTTTGCTACTGTTTAATTTAAGGAAGTTGAGTTGCATCCAAGATTTGATGGCTGATAGGCAGGAGTTGATATGGGAGAGAGGGGGGTGGTGTGGGGACTTGGTGCTGAGATAGATCTGGGTGTCATCAGCATAGCAGTGGAAGTCCAGGTTGAAGTGACGGAGTATATGACCAAGGGGGAGGATGTAGATGATGAAGAGGAGGGGACCAAGAACGGAGCCTTGGGGAACGCCTTGAGTGACAATGGCTGTGGCAGAGGTGTGGTTATGGAGAGAGATGAAGTGGGATCGGTTGGAAAGGTAGGAACGGAGCCAGCTGAGTGCAGAACCTTCGATGCCAAGGTCCCTAAGTCTGGTGAGCAGGATGTTATGGTTCACGGTATCGAAGGCTGCACTCAGGTCGAGGAGGATGAGGATATTGAGGGAGCCAGTGTCAGCAGAGGTAAGGAGGTCATTGAGGACTTTGAGGAGAGCAGTTTCTTTGCTGTGGAGGGGGCGAAAGCCAGATTGGAGTGGTTCGAATAGGTTATACGCGAGGAGGTGGGAATGAAGTTGTGACGCGACGATACGCTCCAGGGTTTTTTGAAAGAAAGGGGAGGTTTGAGATAGGGCGGTAGTTAATGAGAGAGGAGGGATCAAGACCAGGTTTCTTTAAGATTGGTGTGACAGCAGCAGTTTTGAAAGCAGAGGGGACAATTCCTTGGGACAATGAGGAGTTGAAGAGATTAGTGAGGTAGGCGCAGAGAGCAGGGAGGCAGGACTTCAGCAGGGGAGTGGGGAGAGGGTCGAGGGAGCAAGTAATGGGTTTGGAAGAGCTGATGAGTTTGGAGATTTCAGTAGGGGTGACCGGGTCAAACTGGGAGAGGAAGCAGTGATGGAGATCAGCGGAGATGTTGAAAGGAGGGGCCTTGGTAGGTGGTGGAGTAGATGCTGGGGAGTCGGGTACAGGGGATAAGGATTGATAGATGGTGCTGATTTTGTCAGCAAAAAAGTGGAGGAATGAGTTGCAGAGATCCGGAGTGGAGGTAGGGAGAGTGTTGGCTCGGGGCTTGAGGAGGTTGGACACTGTGGAGAAGAGGGTTCTGTGGTTTAGGCAGGGGTCGGTGAATATGGAGGAGTGGTAGGCAGATTTAGCAGCAATGAGGGCATCTTTGTAGGCAGTGAGGTGGAGTTTGTAAGCTTCATGGTGGACTGTGAGAGGTGATTTCTTTATGAGTCGTTCAAGTCGGCGACCAGTCTGTTTCAGCTTACGAAGTGCAGGTGTGTACCAGGGTGAAGATTTATTAAAAGTTACGGTTCTTGTTTTGAGGGGAGCCAGAGTGTTAAGTGAGGTAGACAAGGTGGAATTGAGATGGTTTGTGAGATCATCAGGTGAGATGTGGGTTGAGTCCAGGGGGAGAGTGGTGGAGAGCAGGTCAGAACGATGGTGAGGGTCGATGGATTTTAGATTACGGAAGGTGATTTCTTGGAGGAAGCGGGGGCGAGGTGTCGGAGAAGGGATGGTGAACCGTATAAGCTTATGATCAGAGAGGGGGAAGAGGCATGGATGGAGGTCGAGTACCTGTTGATTTGTGGAGCAGACCAGGTCAAGGATGTGACCTTTGTCATGAGTGGGGAAAGGTGACGTGCTGAGTGAGAGAGAAGTTGTCAAGTAAAAAAGCGAATTCAGATGCGAACTTGCAGGTGGGGGAGTCCATATGAATGTTTAAGTCACCAAGTAGCAGCAGACGTGGGGAGAGAGATGAGGCAAGGGCGAGGAATTCAGTGAAGTCAGATAGGAAGGAGGGGTTTGGTTTAGGTGGCCGGTAAATGAGGATGACTGTCATGGAGGAAAGGGCTTTGAAGGCGAGGAATTCAAATGATGCTACTGGGGGGAGGGGGAGTTCAGCGATCGGAAAGTTCTGGTTGAAAATAACAGCGAGGCCACCTCCATGGTGGGAGGGGCGGGGTTTGGAGATATAATTAAATCCAGATAGGGATGCTTGGTTGAGGGATATGGGCCAAACGCTTGGTTTAGAGGGATATGGGCCAAACGCAGGCAAGTAGGACTAGTGTAGATGGGACACCTTGGTCGGCAGGCTGGGCCGAAGGACCTATTTTTGTGCTGTATGACTCGACGACTCATCATAGGGAGCGCCGTCCTGTATGGTATGGCTGCCCAGCCTGCAGCTGTCCTTTTTTTCACCTCTTTTAAAAAAAAATTGTGAGTTATAGTGTTTTGTTTCTGGAGCTCTTTCTTATGTGGGGGGGGGGGTTGAGGGGGGGGGAGGGGGAAACTGCTTTTCAGGGTCCCTACCTGGTCGGAGAGTCGGCTTTTCTCTGGGCTGCACCTTCGACCTGTCCTCGCGGCCTACCAGCGGGCCTGGAGCGGCGTTTCCTGAGGGGACCGGCCTGAGGGGACCGGCCAGAACCTCGGCTTCGGTGGCGGCACAGCGCTGCAGCGGTATCGCGGAGCGGGCGATGCCTTGCCGGGTCGCCGCGCTGGAACTCCGGTGAGCTGAGACCGCCGATTTGAACATCGCGGAGTTGCGCATCTGTGGAGCGGCCAGCCGCGGGCGGCGGCGCTCAACTTTGCATCGGGAGCCTGGGATCTCTCGCCGAGATTGGCAGTGGTGGAGCTCCATCCAGCGCGGCCTGTCGGCTTCGGAAGCCGCGGTCTCCAGTAAGGAAGCGGCCGTTCCCGGTGTCCCAAGCTGCTGAGAGGATTCTCCCGACGCCGGAGCACCATCACCCGGCGAGAAAGGCCTGGAACATCGGGCCTCCGTAAAGGCAACTGCGGAGGCCTCAATAGGCCCGACTATGGGTGGACATGGGGATGGGGACTGGACTTTGTGCCTTCCCTCATAATGGGAACAATTGTGGGGGGATGTTTTTTATGTTTAAATCTCTTTATTATTGTTATGTCTGTATTCTTGTTTCATGTGCTGCATTGGCAAGAAGCATTTCACTACACCTATGGTGTATGTGACCAATAAATAACCTTTGAACCTTTTGACTCTCTATGACAGGTTGTTATTAAATCTTTCCCCGCTCACATTAAACGTATATCCTAAATGCAGGCAGGCAGGACTAGTGTAGATGGGGCATTGTGATCAGCATTTAGAGGGCTTGTTTCCATGCTGTATGACTATTCCGTCTCTATATTATAACATTGCAAACTAGGTTTTCTCTTTTTGTTATGAACTGCTAAGGCATGCCAAGAGCTGCTCATGTTTAACTTGACTGATTATAGTGGTGACCACATTGCCACGCCCCTCTGTTAAATATTTATAAGGATTTGACTTCCTATTCCTGTCTAGTGCTGTGGCTATATCAGTGTGGTCGTTGTCTCAAGAACACAATCCAAACTGCGAGGGCATGTCTGAAATGTGAAACAGCTGTTTGCTCTCTGAACGTAAAACAAAACTTAATTGGAGCCGTTTACGGCGATCACACCCTAATGGAACCTATGACAGAAAGGCATTGCCTTGAGCACAAGAGACCTCTCCTGTTCTACTGTCAAAAAGATGCCCAGTGTGTGTGTGACTCCTGCATAACAGAGAAACATCAATCGCATACACTACTGACTCTGAATCAGGCGCAAGCTACTATTAAGGTACGTGGCACAAATACACTGTGGGAGCATTTTACAGTTAAATATCACCATTAATTAGAGAGTTTAGTTTAGAGATACCGGAACCCAGGTCTCTGGCGCTGTGAGTTCGCATACGGTGGACAATTTAAATTAACCTGGGGCCAAATGCATTTGCTAGGAGAAATTCGTCTCGGAGAAAACCCAAGCGGTCACGGGGAGAACATACAAACTCGGTACAGACAGCGCCCGCAGTCAGGATCGAACCCGGAACCCAGGTCTCTGGCGCTGTGAGACAGTAACTCTAGTGCTGCGCCTCGGTGTCGCCCTAATACAGTGCCCAGTCAAAGCAGATAGTGGAGATTAAACTTTGTTGCTTGCCCTGTTCTGTGTTGTGGCTATGTGCTTTGCGTTATTTAGATTTGTTCACTATTAGACTCATAAGGCCATACAATATGGAAATAAGCCTTTTGGCCCAACTTGATCATGCTGACAAGTTAACATTCTGGACTAGTCAAATGTACCTGCACTTAGCCCACATCTCTCTGTGAAACCTTGCTATCCATGCATCTGTCCAAAAATCTTTAGAAATCCAGATGCTTCCAGACCTTGAGCAGAGCTGCCAACTCTCATGCAAGGTGTATAATATTTTTGACACTGTCATAGGCCTTCCTACATATGCTGTCACAGCGCACTGTAGTCTCTAAACAACCCTTCAGTGATTTTCCTTGCCCTCCATTTCAGAATCATAGTGTTTTAAGCCAATAACTTGACACTAGTGTTTAAGAAGGAACTGCAAATGCTGGAAATAGAAGAAGGGTTTCGGCCTGAAACGTTGCCTATTTCCTTCGCTCCATAGATGCTGCTGCACCCGCTGAGCTTCTCCAGCATTTTTGTGTAACTCGACACTAGCACTGGCAATAAATAAATAAATTAAAAGTGCAGCTGCAAATTGGTGTCAATCTGGTGGACCATCTTCCTCTAGTCGTGGGGGTGGAGGATTGGGAGGGGCCTCACAAGTGGCACAGCTTAGGCCTCTCTTCATCTAAATCCGGCCCTGGCTGCTGCCATGAGAGTTTCTGTGCCGAATTTGCCCTGGTGACCGGCATGGACCAGGCTGTGGCTCGGTGCATCCTGGAGGACAACCAGTGGCTGCTGGAAGTAAGTACCAAGCACTGGATAGAAACGGTGGAAGATAGTGGCCTTCAATGGGGGTTGTTGAGAAAGCATCCTACTTGCCTGCTAGATTTTCACTCACTGTAACTGCAGGAAAAATGTTCCTGATGTTGGGGGAGTTCAGAACCAGGGGTCACAGTTTAAGAATAAAGGGGTAGGCCATTTAAGACCGAGATGAGGACAAACTTTCTTCACACAGAAAGTTGTGAATCTGTGGAATTCTCTGCCACAGAAGGCAGTGGAGGCCAATTCACTGGATGTTTTCAAGAGAGAGTTACATTTAGCTCTTGGGACTAGCAAAATCAAGGGATATGGGGAAAAAACAGGAAAGAGACTGATTTTAGATGAACAGCCATGATCATATTGAATGGCAGTGCTGGCTTGGGGCCGAATGGCCTATTCCTGCACCTATTTTCTATGTTTCTATGCTTGAGTATATGGCAATAAAAACTCGACCACTTGATTTTGAAGCATTCATGCATGGTGGAGATAATGTAGTCATAGAGTGATAGTGTAAAAACAGGCCCTTCGGCTCAACTTGCCCACACCCGCTAACATGTCCAGCTACACTACCTGCTTTTGGTCCATATCCTCCAACCTGTCCTATCCGTGTGTAAGAGTCCTAACTGCTTCTTAAATGTTGGGATAGAGCTGCCTCCTCTGGCAGCTTGTTCCATACACCCACTACCCTTTGTGTGGAAAAAGTTACCCCTTAAAAAGTTACCTCTTAAAAATACTTCAAACATAAAACATTGAAATCATACTTCTACAATGCACTAAAACATGATCATACATCAAATTTGAAAGGTCCCTACTGTGGGAGGGGGAACCCCCTACTGTGGGAGGGGGGAACCCCCTCCTACAACCCCCCCGCCCCCCCCCCCAACTCAGTTGCTCCACTCCCTTGCCGGGTACCCCCAAGGCCAGTGATCAAGAAAAATCTCAATCGAGAGTCTCGAACAAATTGGTTTAATCAGGGCTTGTTGAAGTACAATCTGGGAAGCCCTTCAAGAGAAGCCTCAAAGATACTCCTCTGATCCAAAATTCTTCCAGCATCTTATAATATTTGTGTTACAATAGTTATAGATGGATTCTATCACAATGATTCATCACAAACCACTTTTCTTTGTAATCTTTGATCCTTGTTTATCTCTATGGGAGTTACCTGTATCTGCCTGACAAATTTCCTCTGTAAACTTTTCCACTCCCCTTACTTACTCTAACCTCACCCCGTTTGAACATACAGCCCTCTGCTCACTCTGCAGCAACCCTGACATTATAATCAAACCCACCGACAAGGGAGGTGCCATGGTAGTCTGGTGTGCTGACCTCTACTGGGCTGAGGCCAGGCGACAACTCTCAGACACCTCCTCCTACTTATCCTTGGACCATGATCCCACAGACGAGCACCAGGCCTCAATCTCACACACCATTTCTGATTTCATCACTTCTGGCTGTCTGCCTTCCACAGCCTCCAACCCTATCGTTTCCCAGCCTCTCACAGCCCATTTTTACTTTCTCCCCAAAATCCACAAACACAACTGCCCTGTCAGACCCATTGTTTCTGCCTGCTCCTGTCCCACAGAAATGATTTCCACGTACCTCGACTCCATCCTGGTCCAATCTCTCCCGACCTATGAGCAAGATACCTCGCATGCCAGTCGTCTCTTGAATGACTTCCACTTTCCGAGCTCCCATTCCCTCATCTTTACTATGGACGTTCAGTCACTCTACACCTCCATCCCCACCGGAAAGCCTTAACACTCTACTCTGCCCAGAGCTGGTCCTCACCTCAACAACTTCTCCTTTGACTCCTCCCACTTCCGCTGAGTCCAAGGCTATGGGGACCCGCATGGGCCTGAGCTACTCCTGCCTCTTTATAAGGTACGATGAACAATCCTGTACCAGGCGTACATGGGCCCTATCCCCAAACTCTATCTCCGTTACATTGATGACTGCATCGGTGCTACCTCCTGCACCCATGCAAAAATCATGGACTTCATTAACTTCATCACCAATTTTCATCCTGCATACAAATTTACTTGGACCATCTCCGACACCTCCCTCCCCTTCTTGATCTCACAGTCTCCATCACAGGAAATAGACTATTGACTGATGTCTATTACAAAATCACTGACTCCACAACTATCTCGATTACACTTTTTCCATCCTGCTTCCTGCAAAGATTATCCCTACTCCTAATTCCTCCATCTACGCCGCATCTGCGCCCAAGATGAGTTGTTCCATACTAGAACATCCGAGATGTCCTCATTCTTTAGGGAACGGGGGGGTTCCCCTCTCCCATCATAGATGAGGCCCTCACTTGTGTCTCTCGTTACCCCGCAGCTCCGCCCTTGCTCCCCGTCCCCCTAGTCGCAATAGAGACAAGTCCCTTCCACCCCATCAGCCTTCGCATACAACATATAATCCTCCGCCACCTCCAACGGGATCCCACCACTAGCCACATTTTCCCATCTCCACCCCTTTCCGCCTTCTGCAGAGCCCGTTCCCTCCGCAACTCCCTGATTAACTCATCCCTTCCCACCCAAACCACCTCCTCCCCAGGTACCTTCCCCTGCAACCGTAGAAGATGCAATATCTGTCGCTATACCTCCTCCCTCGACTCTGTCCAGGGACCCCGACAGTCCTTTCAGGTTAGGCAGAAGTTCACTTGCACCTCATCCAACCTCATCTACTGTATCCGTTGTTCAAGATGTGGACATCGGAGAGATCAAACGCAGACTGAGCGATCGTTTCGCGGAACACCATCGCTCAGCCCGCATGAACCAACCTGATCTCCCGGTTGCTGGACACTTTAATTCTCCTTCCCGTTCCTACACAGACCTTTCTGTGTAAGAAGGAACTGCAGATGCTGGTTTAAACTGAAGATAGACACAAAAAAGCTGGTGTACTCAGTGGGACAGCAGCCTCTGGAGAGAAGGAATGGGTGATGTTTCGGGTCGAGACCCTTCTTGGTCCCCTCCATTGTCAGATGAGGTTAAATGCAAATTGGAGGAATAGCATCTCATATTTTGCTCGGGCAGCTTACAGCCCAGTGGTATGAATATTGATTTCTCTCACTTCAGGTAGCCCCGGCATTCTCCACTATCCCTCCCCCACCCAAGTTGCACTTGCTTCTCATTTTTACCCTACAAACAGCTTACAATGGTCTGTTTCCTTTTTCATTGTAACTTTTTTGCATCTTTCATTCATTGTTATTTATCTCTCCACATCACTGTTTATATCTCTCGTTTTCCTTATCCCTAACCAGTCTGAAGAAGGGTCTTGACTCGAAACATCACCCATTCCTTCTCTCCAGAGGCTGCCTTTCCCACTGAGTACACCAGATTTTTGTGTCTATCTTCAGTTTCAATCAGCATGTTGGTGCGAGTGAATGTTTGTGACAAGGACAATTCGATGTAGCAACAAAAAGGCAGGCATGGCTGGGACCCATGCAAATGCCCTTGGCTAGACCTTGAACTTGAAGAAAGTGAACAGAGCCTTCTTTTAAAAGGTTTAGGAAGTTCGGCATGTCCCTACAACTCTCACCAACTTCAACAGATGCGCCATGGAAAGCATTTGAACAGGATGCATCACAGCTTGGTTTGGGAACAGTTCCATCCAGGACCACAGGAAATTACAGCGAATTGTGGACGCAGCCCAGACCATCACACAAACCAACCTCCCTTCCATTGACTCCAATTATACCTTTTCCTACCTCGCCAAGGCCAGCAGCATAATCAAAGACGAGTTGCACCCTGGCCACTCCCTCTTCTCCACTCTCCCATCGGGCAAAATGTATAGAAGCATGAAAACGCACACCTCCAGATCCAGGGACAATTTCTCCTCAGCTGTTATTAGGCAACTGAATCATCGTACCACAACCAGAGAGCAGTGCTGAACTACTATCTACTTCATTGATGACCCTCAGACTATCCTTGATCAGACTTTACTGGCTTTACCTTGCACTGAACATTGTCCCCTTATCATGTACTATATACACTGTGAATGTTGATTGTAATCATGTATTGTCTTTCCGCTGACTGGTTAGCATACAACAAAAGCTTTTCACTGTACCTCGGTACCCGTGACAATAAACTCAACTGAACCGAGTTTAAAGACAAGTTGTTGAGAGACATGTTGTCTCCACCTGTGATTAGGTGTTATCTTCTAAATCGATCTGACCAAATACACAGCTGCATAGTCCTATGACTTTGCTTGATGTTAAGCATCCTATGCAGATACACGCAGCTATTTTAAATGCTTCCTCTTTACTTTTGTAGGAAGATTTCAAGACAGATATTGAAAGACTTCAGAAGAGATCTGCTCCATCAAACAGGATGATTTGAAGAGCTCCGAAGCTGATGTAAAGGTAGAGAAAAATAGAATAGTATTTCGAAAGGGGTTCTCTCCCTGCTGAGTGAGACCTTCAACAACATGATGTGTAGTGTGATCTGGATCAAACTAGCGGTTCCCATGTGACTGATGGAACAGCTTAGATCTAATTATCCCACTGGTTTGAAACACGCGCAACCAGAGACAATGGACTTACTTACATGCCTGTATCATGTGGACATAGGAAGGAAAAGGAGGGACTTTAGTCCCACAGAACATACAAGAGTACAGCTCTAGAACAGGCTATTCAATGCCTGTGCTGAACATGACAGCAAGACCATCTCTTATCTACCTGCACATAATCCATATCCCTCCATTCCCTGCATATCCATATGCCTATCCAAAAGCCTCTTAAATGCCACTATTGTGTCTACCTCATTTACCGCTCCCGGCAGCTCATCCCAGGCATTCACCACCCTCTGTGTAAAATGGTCGCCGCACATCTCTTAACTTTGCCCTTTCCTTTAAAGCTATGCCCTCTAGAATTTGATGTATCCATTCTGGATAAAGGTTCTGACTGTCTATCCTATCTATTCTTCTCATCATTTTATATACCTGTCAGGTCTCCCGCAAATTCCAGCATTTCAGTGAAAACAATCCAAGTCCATCCAACCTCACACTGTAACTAATATCCTGTCATTCCAGCCATTGTTCTGCTGAGCCTCCACTGCACCCTTTCCAAAGCCTCCACATCCTTCCTGTAATGGGGTGACCAGAACTGCATTCAATACTCCAACTGCAGCTGAACCAAAGTCCTATAAAACTACATCATGATTTCCTTATCCTTATGCCGACCTAGGAAAGTAAGCGTAACGTATGCCTTCTTAGAAATATAATAATAATAATAATAATGCTACACTTTATTGTCATTGTAAATACATACGATGAAATTCCAGGCGCACTGCCCGAGCGGAGCTCCAACGTATCAGATAAATAATGTATATTAATTCTGTTAAGGTTCAAGCCATTAATTGTATATTTTCCTCTTACATTTGATCTCCCAAGGTGTAACACATCACACTTGCTCAAATTAAACTCCATAGACCATTTTGCCACCTATTTCTAATCAATATCCCTCTGCATAACTTGACAGCCTGCAACCCCAGCAATCTTGATGTCACCAACCAGTCTACATTTACGTCAAATTATTTATATATAATGCAAACAGCAGAGGTCCCCCGCACATATCACTCGGGACTCCACTGGCCACAGACGTCCAGCCTGAATATTGTCCTTCCACCACAATCCACTTCCCTATCCTCATCGATCACCTTCCTCAACTCAAAAAACTTGATCAAGTCAGTAAGACATGACCTGCCATGTACAAAGCTATGCTGATTATCCCTAAGCAACCCATTCTCTTCCAAATGGAAGTAAATCCTATCCTGTAGAATCCTCTCCAAGACCTCCTACCACTGACGAGCTTCACTGGTCTATAATTCGCTGGATTCTCTCTACTTGCCTTCTTAAATAACGGAACATTAGCATATGTGTATGAAGGTTGACAAATCTCTCTGGCCTGATCAATATTCAAGAGCCCCAGAAGCTAGAGAGGTGCCCTGGCTGAGATTTATGACATCATTAAATATGGGTGAGTTACCGGAAGACTGAAGGATGGCAAATGTGGTGCCTTTTCAGAATGGCTGCAGGGTAAATCCTAGGAACTACAGGCCAGTGAGCCTAACATCTGTGGTCAGAAAGCTACCAGAGAATATTCTGAGGGATAAGATATACATGCATTTAGATGGACAAGTGTTGATAAGGGTATAACCAGCACGGTTTTGTACGTGGGAGATAATTTCTCACAAATCAAATGTTTGCATTTGTGACCAAAAACATCGATGAGGGCAGTGCTGTAGATGTATACATGGATTTCAGTAAAGCATTTGACAAGGTTCCTCATGGTAGGCTGCTCTTGAAGATTAGAACGCATGGGATCCAAGGAGAGATAGCTGAATGGTGAGAAAATTGGCTTCAAGGAAGGAACTAATAGGTGTGGTGGAAGGTTGTTTTTTCGGACTGGAGGTCTGTGACTAATGGTGTGCCTCGGGGTTCGTTGTTGGGTTCATTGCTGTTCATATATATCAATGATTTGGATTAGAACGTACAAGGCATGATTAGTAAGTTGAAGATAGACCCAAAATGCTGGAGTAATTAAGCAGGACAGGCAGCATTTCTGGACAGAAGTGATGGGTGATTTCAGGTTAAGACCCTTCTTCAGACGCGAGGGTCTCGACCCGAAACGTCACCCAATCCTTCTATCTAGAGATGCCGCCTGTCCTGGTGAGTTATTCCAGCATTTTGTGTCTATCTCTGGTTTAAAGCAGCATTTGCAGTTCCTTCCTACAAGAATGATTAGTAAGTTTGGAGATGACTCAAAAGTGGGTGGTATTGTAGATAGTGGAGATTGTTGTAAACAATTGCAGCAGGATCTTGATCGATTGGGCAGGTGGGCTGAGGAATGGTTGATGGATATAGAGAAGTGTGAGGTGTTGCATTTTGGGAAGTCTAACATAGGCAGGACCTACACTGTGAATGGTAGGCCTCTGGGAGTGTTGTAGAGCAGAGGGATCTCAGAGTGCAGGTGCATGGTCCTTGAAAGTGGCATCACAGATAGATAGGGCGTTCAAGAAGCCTTTCGGCAAATTAGCCTTCATCTGTCAGAGCATTGAAGTTAGGAGGTCATGTCGTAGTTGTGCAACACATTGGTGAGACCACATTTAGAGTATTGTGTTCAGTTGGCCAGAAGTCGAGTGCCTGAGCCATAGGAAGAGGTTGAGTAGGCTAGGATTTTATTTATTGGAGCGCAGGAGGATGAGGGGTGATCTTATAGAGATGTATAAGATCATGAGAGTAAATGAAAAGAGTATTTTATCCAGAGAAGGGTAATCAAGAACCAGGGGACATGGGTTTAAGGTGAGGTGGGGGGTGGGGGGGGGGGGGGGGTGGGGAGGGGTGGACAGGAAGAACCCGTGGGAGGAACATGAGAGGCAATTTTTTTAACATAAATGGTGGTGGGTATATGGAACGAGCTGCTGGAGGAGTAGTTGAGGCACATACTATCGCAAAGTTTAAAATATTTAGATAGGTACATGGATAGGATAGGTTTAGAGGGATAGGGGCCAAATGCAGGCAGGTGGGACGAGTGTAGAAGGGGCATGTTGGTCGGCGTGGCAGGTTGGACTGAAGGGTCTGTTTCCACGCTGTATCATTCTATGTGGACATGTCCAATAACAATTCCTCCCAGTATAACATCCCAAGCTCCTGCCCTATAAACTGTAGTTTGCCTTACACCAATTCAGTATCTTCCTGCAATTCAGTATTCTCCCTATTTAAAACAATCTTAAAACCTATGGAGTTGTGATCACTATACCTAAAATGCTCATCCACTGAAGCACCGGTCACCTTGCCAGGCACATTTCCCAATACAAGTCTGGGGTTGGATTATCCACAATATTTCAATAAACCCTCTTGGATACTCCTCACGAACTCTGCCAAGTCTAAGCCTTTGCCACCAAGCAATTCCCAATCAATATAGGGCGGCACGGTGGCGCAGAGGTACAGTTGCTGCCTAACAGTGCTTGCCGCGGCAGAGACCCGGCTTCCATCCTGACTACGGGTGCTGTCTATATGGAGTTTGTACGTTCTCCCCGTGACCTCATGGGTTTACTCGAGATCTTCGGTTTCCTCCCACACTCCAAAGACATTCAGGTTTGTAGGTTAATTGGCTTGGTATAAGTGTAAATTGTACCCAGTGTGTGTAGGACAGTGTAAATGTGCGGGGATCGCTGGTTGGCGCAGACTCGGTGACCAAAGGGCTTATTTCCGCGCTGTATCTCTAAACTAAACTAAGGTCAAAGTCGCCCGTTAAAACAAACCTGTTGCTTAGGCATCTCTTGGTGATCTGTCTACATATCTGTTCCTCCATCTCCCATTTGCTGTTGAGTGGCCTATTGTACAATCCCATTAGAGTCTGTGCACCTTTCCTGGAGGAGGAACCCTCCAGTATGTCCTCTCTGAGTGCCGCAATTACAGTCTCCCTGATTAGCAGCACAACTCCTCCACCTCTTTTGCCAACCTCTTAATCACGCCTGAAACATTAAAACACTGAGCTGCCAGTCTCTCCCTCTTGCCACAACATCATCGTCCAAAGCATTGATCCAGACTCTAGGTATTGTGCTTTCTCCACAATACTCTTGCATTGAAATGGTCACACTTCAGCCGATCAGCCGTCACCATATTCCTTCACTTGCCTGTCCTTCCTTGAGATTTACTGGTCCTAACCTCTACCTTTCCATCACTCCTTCCAATTTCTGAATCACTGCTCTGGTTCCTCTCTAGTTTAACTCTCCTGAGTAGCACTAGAAACCTCCCTGCAAGCTTCAATGTGTTCCGAGAAGATTTACCAGGATGTTGTCAGATTCAAGTGACTGTGCAGGCTAGTGCTTAATTTCTTGGAGCGCAGACGGATGAGGGGTGATCTTATAGTGGTAGGTGTATAGAACAAGCTGCCGGAGGAGGTAGTTGGGGCAGGAACTATTGCAATGTTTAAGACACATTTAGACAGGTACATGGATAGGATATGTTTAAAGGGATACTAGACCAAGTGCAGACCCGTGGAGTCTGCTCCCCCAATGCACCCGTTCCCTGCCCGTAGCCCCCACAGGAGGAATGGGGACAGAGAGGAAGGGGGAGGGGACAGAGAGGGAGCTGGGGGTGGGGGAGAGAGGGAGGGGTGTAGAGTGGTATTTATTTATGCCTACAATATTCTGTTGTGCTGAAGCAAAGCACGAATTTCATTGTCCTATCTGGGACACATGACAATAAACTCTCTTGAATCTTGAGGGGGGGGGGGGCGCACATTGTCACGGGAGGGCTGGTTCAAGAACGCAATACTCCCTCACTCCCGGCTCCTGGCTGGCAGGCTCCAAGCTCCAGCCGGCAGGGGGAGAATGGTCGTGGGGGGGGGGGGTGATGTCACTTGCAGTGCGAGCAAGAAAGTGTTTTTTTCCGTCTTTTCAGATATTTGAAAATTTTCATTAATAACTCGAGAAATAAAGGATAAGGCGATTTCGGACTCCAGGGGGGAAATCTCTACTGGAATATGTAAAAATGTTACCATTAGCACGTCCTTTTTTCAAGAAGATGTGATTATACACAAACACACACACATCCAAGATCAGACTTTTAATAGGTACTAGACTAAGGGGGTCCCATTGGGTCCCGTCCCCTCAACGCACAGTTGCGGTGGGGGATGGGGGTGCGGCCTGCAGTGTCACACACACACTAACCCCACCCCTTGATATTATATGAATATTATTAATTCGCTCCTCTTACCCCATCCCCCGCCCTATCCGCTCACGCATGACCCCAACTGCGCAGGAGTAGCTAGAGAGGGGGGGGGTGGAGAGGGAGGGGGAGGGGGGCTAGAAAGGGAGAGGGAGGGGGTTAGAGATTAAGGGGTGGGGGGGGGGAGGCGTCATAGGGGAGGGCTGGTTCCCGAACGCAAATACTCCACCACTCACCCATAGGTCCCAATATTCACCACTCCCAAGAGAGGGAGGGTGGGGGGCAGAGAGGGAGTGGGGAGCAGAAAGGGAGGGGACACAAAGGGAGGGGACAGAGGCAGCATCTATCCAGGTCGTAGAGCAGCAGCCTCCCCACCAGGCGCCGGGCCAGAGCGAGGCTGCGGGTGGGCGTGTATCCAAGCGATGCCCCCTCACCCCTCCTCCCTCACCCCCCCCCTCCACACACCCCTATCTCCCCACCCTCCCCCCCGCTCTCTCTTTCTCTGCCCCGGGGAGGCGGTAGAGAGGGAGGGGTGGGGGTAGAGGCAGCACCTACCCAAATCGTAGAGCAGCAGTCTCCCCACCAGGTGCCTGGCCCGAGCTAGGCTGCGGCCAACATGGACCCGAGCGAGGCCTGGAGCGATCTGAGGACGGTCAAATGCAGCAGAGGGCTGGCCGATCGTGGCTTCCACCAGGGGAAGCCCACCCACCCGCGTGACAGACGATCGGGCGAGGGAGACGGAGAGGAGGTCTTCCCCCTTGACCGCCAGGTGTGATCGGGATCACCAGCAAGGAAATGGCGTCACGATTCCCCGAGTCCCTGCGATCGACAGAGTAATCGCTGGTCTCCATAGACGGCCTCTCCCAGAGGGAGTAATGACGGCCACGAACAACTTCCCATCGCGCTGTCCCGCACCCTCGCCCGCGCGGAGATAACGGCCGCTGCCGCAACGTTCCTGAACTTCAAGGAGCCCAGCGGAGTACGCAGCACGACCTGAGCAGCAGTTTAAAAATGCTAAGTGACAAATTTAAGGAAGTGAAAGTTAAGAAGCCAAGAAGTACAGAAGACGGAACAGGGGTGACGTCACTCACAGCACGAGCAGAGGCAGGCAGGCAGATCCATTGTGACAGCGCGAGCAGAGGCAGGCAGGCAGAGCCATTGTGACGTCATCAGCGAGACCATCTCATTTATTTATCAAGTTATTTGAATTTTTTGAACATTTTTATAAATAACACAGGAAATAATGCATCAAATTTTTAGATGAAGCGATTTTTGACATCATGGTGTAAATCTCTATCGGAATATGTGAAAAATTTACCGTTAGCGCGTCGTGTTTTCAAGGAGATGTGAATCGCAGATGAACAAATACACACACACACACACACACACACACACACACACACACACAAATACACAAATAAATACATCCACATCCAAGATCAGAGTTTTATAAGTATAGAGATATAATGGGCCAAATGCAGGCTGGTGGGACTAGTGTAGATGGGACATGTTGGTCGGTGTGGGCAAGTTAGGCCAAGTAGCTTGTTTACATGCTGTATCACTCTATGATTATGCAAGGATTTTGATCCCTCCAGTTCTGATGCCATCTACCCCTCTTGTACAGGGAGCCTCTGTCCCAGAAGACATCCCAATGATCTAAAATCTGAGGTAGACAAAAGTGCTGGAGAAACTCAGCGGGCCGAAACCCTTCTTCGGCCCGAAACATTGCCTACTTCGTTCGCTCCATAGATGCTGCCGCACCCGCTGAGTTTCTCCACTACTTTTGGCTACCTTCGATTTTCCAGCATCCGCAGTTCCTTCTTAAAGATCTAAAAATCGGAATCCTTGTCCCTGTACTAACTCCTGAGCCATGCATTCATCTATCCTACCTTCCTATTCCTCTGCTCACTAGCACGTGGCACTGGGAGTAATCTGGAAATAACTATCCTCGGCATCCTGCTTTTTAATCTGCCTATAATCACTTTGCAGGGCCGCATCCCTTTTCCTACCAATGTCATTTGTGCCACTTTGCACAGTATCCCGGCTGCTTGACCCTCCTCCCCACACCTTCCTCTCTTGACTATGTGTCTGCAACCACTGTGACATCCTGGACCCTGGCACCAGGGAGGCAACACACCATCTGGCATCTTGTTTGCCACTACCGTGGCCCTACCTAACCTTTCTCCTATCACTATAGCTACATCTGGTCTTTCCCTTCCTGGCTGTGACTCAGAGCCAGCCTAACCCCAGTGGCCAATCCGAGAGAATTCAATCACACATATCACTGATCCTAATCAAAATTATTTACTCTTCTGGGCAAGGCAAATGTAAGTGAAAATGAACACCTGCAGTGAACCTAGGAAGCATGATGAAAAATTCCTTCCCAGTTGCCATCTGAGGGATGGTTGTAGCTCCAAACATCATATATTTAGGTCCATGGGATTCCTGGATCATAATTATACTTTTTTAATATATGGGACTTCTTGTGCTGCAATCTCAGTTGATCACACCTGAGAGTCAATATTTCAATGATGCCACTGTTGGCATGCTTTCCTCTAAATCACTCTACCTGGAGCCAGCGCTTAAAAGCAAAATCCATCAAAAACTTGTCATTCTGATCAATGTCCCAGTTGGACTGCAAATAGGATCACAGACGAGAAAGTGGTTTTAAAAAGTCAAAATCAAAGGCTCTTTATATGAACATGAGGTTTTGTGGGTAATGTTGGAATAAATGATTTTATGGCACAAATAGAGATAAATGCGTGTTATCTAACGGCCACTGTATTGTCCGAGAGATATATTGTATGGACTCGGGTTCTTCAGCCCACCGAGTCTGCCCTGATCATCCACCCTGATCCTATGTTAATCCTGTTATTACTTCTCTTCTCATCCTCTTCAACTCCCCCCAAATTCACACCCTCATCTCCACGCTGGGGGCAAATTTCAGCAGCCAACTAATCCATTAATCTGCATGTCCTTGGGATGTGGGAGGAAACGTGAGCACGTGAGGAAACCGACGTGTTTCTAGGAAAACATGTAAACTCCACACAGACAGCACCCAAGGTTACGATTGTGAGGCAGCAGTGTCCCTGTTCCACCTATCACCAAGGGTTCAGGATTTGGCTTCAAGATGACAATCACATGCACACTCCACCCAGGGCTGCAATAGAGGCGTGTGAAATCCCATCCAAGCTGCTGGTGAACCAGCATCCACACCATGACGTGCAGCTGTCTCAGGGCAGCAGCTAGAAGGATCTCTTCCTTCTGATTGCGTGAGTAACCCAGCACCTTAAATCTGAATCGGAAACTACATCAAAAGGCCTGACAGTAAACCAACAATGGCTAACTTTTAAAGAAATAATACAGTCATAGAGTCACACAGCTGGGAAACGGACCACTCAGCCCAACTTTGATGACCCTCGGACTATCCTTGGACTTTGCTGGCTTTAAAAGTACAGATATTTGTTTCCCCTTATCTATTAACTCAAACAATTCCAACAGATTTGTCAAATATGATTTCCCTTTCGTTTATCCATTCACTAAACGTTATTACCTTATCATATATCTATACACTGTAAATGGATCGATTGTAATAATGTATTGTCTTTCTACTGACTGGTTAGCATGCATCAAAAGCTTTTCACTGTACCTCGGTACATGTGACAATGAACTAAACTGAACTGAACTTGCCCAACATGTCCCAGCTATACGAGTCCCACCTGCCTGCTTTTGGCCCATATCCCTCTAAACCTATCCTATCCATGTACCTGTTTAATTGTTTCTTAAACATTGCGATAGTCTCTGCCTCAACTACCTCCTCTGGCAGCTCTTTCCATACACCCACCACCCTTTGAGTGAAAAAGTTACCCCTCAAATTAGTTTCGTTTAGAGATACAGCACGGAAACAGGCCCTTCGGCCCACCGAGTGCGCGCCGATAAGCGATCCCCGCATATTAACACCTCCCTGCACACACTAGGGACAATTTACACATACACAAAGCCAATTAACCTACAAACCTGTACGTCTCTGGAGTGTGGGAGAAAACCGAAGATCTCGGAGAAAACCCACACAGGTCACGGGGGAGAACGTACAAACCCGTACGTTTGACAGCACCCGTAGTCAGGATCGAACCGGATCTCTGGCGCTGTAAGGCAGCAACTCTACCGTTGCCTTTTAAATCCTATAAAATCTTTATCCCTTCACCATAAATATATGTCCTCTGGTCCACGATTTCCCCTACTCCTGGCAAGAGACTCTGCGTCTACCCAATCTATTCTTCTTGGTTTTCAAAATAATGTTTTCATTTCAAACAAAAAATAAGCTGGAAATTGATGCGGCACTTGGTCTCAAGGGAATTAATATCAGTATCAGATCAAAGTTAAAATAAAAGTGAGGCCAGGATCGAGATAATTTCAGAATTTAGCAGAGGAAGACCAAGGTATTGATAGGAATGGGAAACTAGAATATGAAGACAGGCTACTAAGAAAAGTAAAATTAGTTGATCTTTCATAGCTACATGGAAAGGAAGAGATTAATAAAAGGTTCCTAGCAAACTAAGAAATGAGAACATGGATTGGATAATAAGGATATGGCAGAGATATTAAACAAATATTTGTCATTCTCTTTTGTAAAATATCCCAGAAATAGCGGTGAAGTGCAGGGTGAGAGTAAAGCGAAGCTGGAAGATAATAGCAATAATGAAAAACTAGTTCAGACAAAACTAATGCAAGAGAAAAAGATACATTCCCTGTAGCTGGGGATTTATATTCTGCTGGTTATGGAGATAGTAGATACATTGGTGGTCATTTTTCAAACTTCCTAAGATTGTAAAATTATTCCCACAGACATAATCTCCTAAGAGAGAGAGAAAGCAAGGAACTACAGACCAGTTAGCCGGACATTGGTAGCTGAAAATAATACGTTACGTAAAATGTAAATATGTAGGAAATAATATCAGGGCACTGGAAAAATATTGTTAGGATGTGGGAGACGAGGCATGGATAAATGAAAGGGAAATCATATTTGACAAACCTGTTGGAATTGTTTGAGCATAATAGATAAGGGTAAACCAATATCTGCACTTTTAAAATACCTCTCATTTGGTGACACACAGGTGATTATTAAATAAAATTATAGCATATAAGTCCATAAAATGCTGGTGTGGATTATAGATGAGTTAATAGACAGCAAACAAGGACTACTAATGAGACATTTGGGATAGGAAAGGTTTGGAACAATATGGGCCAAATGCGGACAAATGGAACTAGCTTAGATGGGTCATTTTGTTGTGGAAAATTAGTATGGCTGAAGGGCTTGTTTCTGTGCTGTATGACGTTATGACAAAGTGAATAACTTTAGGGGTGATGGGCTCTGTTGCTAAGGTGCTGGAGGAATGCGGGCTGGGGCCCCAGTTCACAATCTACATCAATAATTCAATGAGGAAATCAAATGTAACTGAGCAGAGGTGTTTCAGCAAAACCTGCGCTTGGTCTCGCTGATATTTAGCAAGACAATCACCGAGCCTGTTCGCCAAAACCTACCTGATCTCTCAGTTGCTAACACTTTAACTCCCCTCCCATTCCCACACTGACCTTTCTGTCCTGGGCCTCCTCCATTGTCAGAGTGAGGCCCAATACAAATTGGAGGAACTGCACATATTTCGCTTGGGTAGCTTACACCCCGGAGACATGAACATTAAATTCAAGTAGCCCTTGCTTTCTCTCTCTCTCCATCTCCTCCCCCTTACCAGTTCTCTGACCAGTCTTACTGTCTCCGACTACACTTTATCTGTTTGATTTGTTCCCTTCTCCCAACTAACAATGATCTATTCTACATTTTCCTTGATCTCCATTCCCGTTGTTCTGTTTTCACACCTTACTTTCCTTATCTATACACTTCCTTATCTATGTACCTCCCACTCCCCTGACATCAGTCTGAAGAAGGGTCTTGACCCGAAACGTCACCCATTCCTTCTCTCCAGAGATGCTGCCTGTCCCACTGAGTTACTCCAGCATTTTGTGTCTATCTTCGATTTAAACCAGCATCTGCAGTTCCTTCCATCACCTTAAACCTATATCCTCTGGTTCTCGATTTCCCTACCCTGAGTAAAAGACTGTGTATTCACCCTGTCAATGCCCCTCATGATTTAGTACACTTCTATAAGATCACCCCTTAGCCACATGCGTTTCAAGGAATAAAGTCCAAGCTTGCCAAATCTCTTCCTTTCGCTCAGGCCCTCAAGTCCTGGCAACATCCTCGGTATATCTTCTCTGCTCTCATTCCAGATGCATGACATCCTTACTATAGCAGGGTGACCAAACTGAACACATTACTCTAAATGCGGCCTCACCATCATCTTATATATCTGTAACATCCCAACTTCAGTAGTCAATACCCTGAATGATGTTCAAGGTACCGAAAGACTCTTTTACTTCCCTGTCTACCTGTGATGCCACTTTCGGGGAACAATGCACCTGTACTCCTACATGTCTCTGCTCTACAACATTCCCAAGAGCCTGACCATTCACTGTGAAGATCCTCCCCTAGTTTGACTTTCCAAAATGCAAAACCTCACACGCATCTGCATTAAATTCCATTAGCCATTCTTCTGCCCACTTGCCCAGCTGATCAAGACCTCCTGTAATTTTTGATAACCATCTTCACCATCTATGCTATCACCTACTTTAATATCTTCTGCAAACTTACTAATCCTGCCTTGTATATTCTCATCCAAATCGTTGATATAAACCACAAACAGCAACTGATCACAGAGGCACAGCACTGGCCACAGGCCTCCAGACTGAAAAACAACCTTCCACCATCACCCTCTGCTTCCTTCCACAAAGCCAATTTTCTATCCCAAATCTGCTGTCAAACCAGGGTAGGACTTTCACAGTGAATGGTAGGGCCATGGAGAATGTTCTAGAGCAGAGGCATCTCAGAATCCATCTACATTGTCCCTGAAAGGGTAAACAAGAAGGCTTTCAGTACATTGGCCTTCATCAGTCAGGGTATTGAGTATAGAAGTTGGTATGTTATGTACTGTTGTACAAGATGCTACAAGCGCTGTAAGGCAGCAACTCTACTGCTGCGCCACCTTGCATTCCCCTCATGATCTTATACACCTCTATAAGATCACCTCACAGCCTCCTGTGCTCCAAGGAATAACGGCCCTATTTCCAACTACGGCTTGTTCATTTAAATAGAAATCATTTGAAGTTACTTTTTCAAGTGATCATTCGTACTTGGGTTAAGAGCTGCACGGAAAGGCAGTTTGTAATGAGAACTGGTTTGGGTTTCAGGCACAAGTCATTGAACTGAAAAGAAGACTATCCAAAAGATACTATGACAGAAAAAAACAGCTGGAAGAAGATGAAGAATACATCCTGAGATTAATTGATGATGAAGGTCTTCGAACTCTCTCGCGGATTAAGAGCTATTCTGAAACATTAACCAGTGAACAGGAGCGAATTATACTAATAGATCACGAGGCACAGAGTCTGGACCAGGGAGACTCCCTCTCCTATATTCAGGTACATCTTCAATATAAATAGTAACATGGCTCTGGAATTGGAAGGTGTACGTAATGTAATGGTTGTTCACTGGTGCTAGTGTTTCTCTATTCCCTCACCATTTTAAATTACAATGCAAATGGAGACTATTTGAACCGTTGAGTCACTCCAGATTCTTCAAGTTCTTCAATCTATTCGGGTTCTCTTATCCCATTTTTTTTTACTTTGCCCTATCAAACCCTCTCCTTTTGCCACTGGCGATGAGTCGAATCAGTAGTAAAGAAGGCAAACGCTTTGCTAACATTTATTTTAAGAGGGCTAGAATACAAAACAGGGATGTAATGCTGAGGCTCTATAAGATCTCATTTTCAGTATTATGAGCGATTTTGGGCACCATATCTGGAGAGGGTCCCGAGGAGGTTTACAAGAATGATGGACACAAAATGCTGGAGTAACAGGCAGCATCTCTGGAGAGAAGGAATGGGTGACATTTTGGATCGAGACCCTTCTTCAGATTGATGCCAGGGGGGGAGGGAAATAGATAGATAAGGAAGCGAAGGTGTGAAAATAGGGCAAAGAGAATGGAGATCAAGGAAAATGTCAGAAGGCGGTGAATCAGTGGAATTATTTGCCACAGAAGGCTGTGGAGGCCAAGTCAATGGACATTTTTAAGGCACATATTCTTGATTAGTACGGTTGTCAGGGGATATGGGGAGAAGGCAGGAGAATGCTGTTGGGAGGGAGAGATAAATCAGCCATGATTGAATGGCGGAGTAGACTTGATGGGCCAAATGACCTGTCACCACATTTGTCCATTCTGTGGACATTTAGTTTGTGAGATGACCACATCCTGAAATGCCTTCAGCTCTTTCATATCTCCAGCAACCTAACCAGTCTCTCATCATGGATGTGGCGATCAAGAAAACGCCTCTGTGTATTTACTTTTTTAGGCACCTGTGAAGATTCGGCATGTCTGTGAGGATTCTCTCCAATTTTTACTGATGCGCTGTAGAAAGTATTCTGAGCAGGATGCATCTTACCCTGGTATGGCAACTATGATATTGAACACAACCCAGTCCATCACAGCTCATCACTTCCTTCCATCCAGTCCATCATCACAATGTGTTGCATCTTCACTTCTTTCACATCCCATTCTCGGAAGTGTGTTATGTACTCATACTCTAATTCTTTCTCTTTTGATTGGACTGTTTTTAATATTCATTTGCGGTTGTCAGAGAGTCACAGAACAGTACGGCACAGACACAGGCCCTTTGGCCCATCTTGTCCATGTTGACATACAGGGCTATTCCTATGTGTTTGCCTTTGGATCATAGCCCTCTAAAATCTTGCTATCTACATATCTGTCCAAAGGTTTTTTTAAGTTGTCATTGTATCACTTTCTATAGCTTCCTCTGGCAGTTTATTCCAGATAAGGACTACCGTCTGAGTGAAAACCTTTCCCCTGATGTCCCTCTTAAATCTCTCTTCTTTCACCATTATACCCACTAGTTTTACAATCCACTATCCTGGGAAAAAGATAGTGAACATTCACTTTATCCATGACACTCCAGATCTTGTACACCCCAAGAAGGTCATTCCTCACTGGGATTTTGAATGACAAAAACATGACCTAATCTTGCACCATTCTGCTGATTTTGTGCTGACAGTGCATTCAGAAAGTATTCAGACCCCTTCACTTTTTCCACATTTTGTTATGTTACAGCCTTATTCTAAAATGGATTACATTCTTTTTTTTAAATCTTCAATCTACACACAATATCCCATATTAAAAAAGCGAAATCAGGTGTTTAGAAATTTTTGCAAAGTAATTAAAAATAAATAACTGAAATATTACATTTACATAAATATTCAGACCCTTTACTTAGTACTTTGTTGAGGCACATTTGGCAGCAATTACAGCCTCAAGTCTTCTTGGGTATGACGCTACAAGCTTGGCACACCTGTATTTGGGTAATGTCTCCCATTCTTCTCTATAGATCCTCTCAAGCTCTGTCAGGTTGGATGGGGAGCGTCAATGCACAGCTATTTTCAAGTCCAGAGATGTTCGATCGGGCTCAAGTCCGGGCTCTGGCTGGGCCACTCAAGGACATTTACAAACTTGTCACAAAACCACTCCTGCGTTGTCTTGGCTGTGTGCTTAGGGTCGTTGTCCTGTTGGAAGGTGAATCTCCGCCTCAGTCCAGAACGCTCTGGAGCAGGTTTTCATCAAGGATCTCTCTGTACTTTGCTCCGTTCATCTTTCCCTCGATCCAGATTAGTGTCCCAGTTCCTGCCGCTGAAAAACATCCCCACAGCATGATGCTGCCACAGCCATGCTTCACAGTAGGTATGGTATTGGCCAGGTGATGAGTGGTGCCTGGTTTCCTCCAGACGTGATGCTTGGCATTCAGGCCAAAGAGTTCAATCTTGGTTTCATCAGACCAGAGAATCTTGTTTCTCATGGTCTGAGAGTCCTTTAGGTGCCTTTTGACAAACTCCAAGCGGGCTGTCATGTGCCTTTTACTGAGGAGTGGCTTCCGTCTAGCCACTCTACCATAAAGGCCTGATTGGTGGAGTGCTGCAGATATAGTTGTCCTTCTGGAAGGTTCTCCCATCTCCACAGAGGAATTCTGGAGCTCTGTCAAAGTGACCATCGGGTTCTTGGTCACCTCCCTGACCAAGGCCCTTCTCCCCCGATTGCTCAGTTTGGCCGGGAGGCCAGTTCTCTGAAGAGTCCTGGTGGTTCCAAAGTTCTTCCATTTAAGAATGACAGAGGCCATTGTGCTCTTCGGGGCCTGCAATGCTGCAGAAATTGTTTTATACCCTTCCCCAGATCCGTGTCTCGACACAATCCTGTCTTGGTTTACGGACAATTTTTAGTGTCATAGCAAAGGGTCTGAATACTTATGTAAATGTGATATTTCAGTTATTTATTTTTAATTACTTTGCAAAAATTTCTAAACACCTGTTTTTGCTTCTTCATTCTGGTGTAATGTGTGTAGATTGATGATTAAAAAAAAAGAATTTAATCCATTTTAAAATAAGGCTGTAATGTAACAAAATGTGGAAAAACTGAAGAGGTCTGAATATTTTCTGAATGCAGTGTACATTCATAGAAACATAGAAAAATAGGTGCAGGAGTAGGCCATTCGGCCCTTCAAGCCAGCACCACCATTCAATATGATTGAAAAAATCCAGTGAATTGGCCTCCATTGCCTTCTGTGGCAGAGAATTCCACAGATTTACAACTGTCTGGCTGAAAACATTTTTCCTCATCCCAGTCCCAAATGGCCTACCCATCAGTCTTAAAACGTGACTCCTCCAACATCAGGAAAATTTTTCCTGCATCTAGCCTGTCCAATCCTTTAAGAATAAGTGAGTTCGGTATTACAACTGCGCATGCCCAGGTCATGGGTCATTCGGGATAAACATTCTCGCCAGCTGAGCTACTGTGTGTGTACGGACCTGCATTTCATACTATTTTCCAGTTTTGCTTCTTCGAAGTAAGAAAATACTGCTTTCTAAACTATTAAAGCCCCTGTCCCACTGTACGAGGCAATTCACGAGTTCTCCCGAGTCCTCCCCCGACTCGAACTCGGAGAGTTCATTGTTGTATTTATCATTACTGTGTGTACAGATTACTCTGAGCTTCATGTGAACAGGGAATTTCATTGCACCATGCCGTATATGACAATAAACTAACCTGTATGATTTGACATTTCCTCCAAATCTGCTCGTCCTGAACACAAAGACATCTAGATTTCCATCCAGACCGAGGATGCAGTACATTCAACAGGATTTAGACAAACTGCTAAACATCTTTCAACAACCCTGCAAAACTAATCTCTAGGATTGATGGTGCTTCCTCAGCTTCACCCGTGCCGAGTTCATGTAGCCTCAGCCCAATCTGGGAATGATGCATCATCTGCCCAAGTCTGAGGTTGTTGGGACACTTTTAGCATAGATTCAAAGGTATCCCCATAGTCCTAGCCTGAGAACAATGAGTGATGGAGACCCGTCAGCTCAATGGTGAATGCAACCCTTAGCCCAACAGTGGCATTATTTAAGTTCCAGTGGAAGAAGCAATAGTGACCAACAGTGGTGCCCACACAGCCCGGCATTGCAAGTGCCAAAGCCCCCGAATCTCTCCCAGTCTCTGGGAGTACTATTGTTCTGTTAGCACCAGCCTGGGAATAATGGAATCTCGGGTTTATGAAGCGAGTGGTGGAGTCTCCTTGGCCTATCAGTGAGAGTGGAAATACCTGCTCAGCTCAACACTGAGATCAACGAAGTCGCTAAAACTCTAAAATGGGTGTGTTGAGTCTCTCCGCTCAACAGCTGAATTGATGAAGCCTCCTTAACCCAATCCCCACACAAACCAATCCAGTAGTGTTAATGCCCCACCAGTCTGAAAATGTCAGTGTTGAGCACCCATCCCACAATAACAGGCCCCGTCTGCCTGAGTTTTTAAGGCACGTTTCCCCTCCTAGCCCAATAGTTCTGAAGATTCTCAGTCCAGTGAGTATTAGAGCCAAGCACCCCAAAACTAATGGTATTTATCGTCATGCCAACAATGAGCATTGGTAACCCTTCAGCCAAACAATAGGAAAAAGAAGTCCCACAGCTCAAACATCCAAAAACAATGGATCAGCAATGGATCTGTTAACCCCTC
This sequence comes from Malacoraja senta, assembly GCA_038087875.1. Classification (NCBI taxonomy): domain Eukaryota; kingdom Metazoa; phylum Chordata; class Chondrichthyes; order Rajiformes; family Rajidae; genus Malacoraja; species Malacoraja senta. The sequence continues at coordinate 35,468 of JAXLNO010000889.1, read as the reverse complement.
ACACCAACTATTCCAAGTACCTTCTCAACCCAACTGTTGGTTTGTTGGTTCCTCTCAACCCAAAAATGCGAGACTTGGTGCCCCTTGGGCCTTTTTAATGGTGCAACCTTAGACCAACAATAGGCATGCAACAACATTCTCACACCAGCGATAAGGCCCCTGGGCCCTGCAGTGTGTGCTGCTGCCCCACCCTCACTGAGAAAGTTGGTGGCCCTCATCACTGACCGGTTGCATTGATGCCTCCTCAACCAAGCTCAGCAAGTGTCCGTGGCTGCCCCTTCAATTCTGTCCCACAAATATTGGTGCTGCAAAACCCTTCTAAAGAGGGTTTTTACGCTCTGTTCTGGGAATGGGTGGTGCCCGCGCCCTCCTCTGAGAATGTTTGTGTCCATTACATTTTAGTACCTCCCGCTGCTTTTTCAGTATAATGGTCAGTGGAATGTGGAATTATGCAGTATTCCTATGATGAGCACTACCAGGTTTACTCCCTGACCCTCTGCACTCTCCAGCCTGTGATTGTTGCCTGTTGACATGGGATATGAGATGTTTACTGATTGATCCTATTTCTCTTTTTATTTGCAGAACTCTAAGCCGCTCCTTTCCAGGTCAGAACATTTCATTCATCTGCCGTCTGATGCTGGCTGTGAGCATTCCTGTGACTGGGAGAGTGAGAGTGGGATGTTGTGTGGAAAGGTTCTCAAAGTGGAGCCGGTGAATGGTTGACCCTTGAGTAATAATGACCATGGCTTGCAATGTTACTGGTGGTGACTAGGATATGGGAGAGGCATGGGCTATTTCATTTAGAGATACTCGGACATCTGTTAGACAGGAAGAATGAAATGAAGAGGGAACCATGAACGCATCTACAATCGGCTGAGAAATGAACTTTAAAGCAACAGACTGCATGTAAAAAATGCATTGATCAACCTGCGCAAAGTGACAAGTATTGCATGGTGTCCCTGCTTGGAATGCTTTGCCAAGGTGATGACGTGTGTGGTGTTTTGCAAGAATGTAGCCTTCTGATAAAGTTGTTCACGACATTTATCTTGTAGTTGACGCATTGTGAAGATGATGTTGGCTGTTCCACGTGATGGTCTAAAACCGGCTTGTGTCTCCGGAAGGATCTTCTCGGCTAAAGGCTTGAGTCGGTTGTTCATGATGCGAGCGAGGACCTTGCCTGCTGTTACTAATAGGGAAATTCCACGATAGTTTCTGCAGTCAGATCGATCGCCTTTCCTTTTGTAGATGGTGACGATTGCTGAGTCTCTAAAGTCTCCTGGTATGTCTTCATTTATCCAGATCTTGATGAAAAACAACTAGGCAGATGGAATCGACGGAATACCAGCCGAGGTCTACAACATTGGAGGTAACCTGCTCCATTACCAACTGCATCAACCTCTCATCAAGATAACTGGTATCACTGTTGCTGTTGACTTGTCGTGGCTATCCCTCGAGGTCGAGGATGATGGTCTACGTTCTGTTGTTTTTATGGACACTCAGGTGGCTTATGAGTCCAATCCTGGCTTTGAAAGTTCTTCGGCATTCAGGACAGGTAATTCCAGATGGCAGATCGGGCTTTGGTTGTTGCTGCCTCTCTTTCCGTTTTCTTCTCTTTTCTTCTAATTCTGTGCATCTCTTGGCTTCGAAGGTCGCTGTTCCTTCTTGGATGATGGTTCGCCAGAGTTTCCTGTCCTTGGCATTGGTTTCCCAGTTGTTGATGTCGATTTCATATTTCTTCATGCTGGCTTTTAAGGCGTCTTTGAATCTCTTCTTTTGTCCGCCTCTTTTCCGTTTGCCTTCTTTAAGCTGGGAGTCGAAGGTTTGCTTTGGTAGACGCTCGTCTTCCATCCGAACAACATGACTGATCCATCTTAGTTGGTTCTTGATGACGCAGGCTTCGATGCTAGATGTTTTTGCTTCTTTGGCTCTTCTGTCTTCCCTGCTGATATTTAAGCTGCTTCGAAGACATAGTTGATGGAACTTTTCAAGTGTTTTCAGATGGCGTCGGTAGGTTGTCCAGGTTTCTGATGCACACAGGAGCGTTGGAATCACCATTGCCTTGTTCACTAACATTTTGGTGTCTGTTCGGATGACACGATTTTGAAAGACTCTCGTTCGAAGACTTCCAAAAGCTGTTCCAGCACACTTATGATGATGTTGGATCTCGTCATCAAGGTCGACATTGGAGGAGAGGTGACTTCCAAGGTATGGAAAGTGATCCACATTTTCCAGGGTTGTTTCACCAAGTTGAATTGACGGTTCCTTTTGATTTGTCTCAATTGGTGACGATTGGTAGATAACCTGAGTCTTCTTGGAGTTGATGGTAAGTCCAAGTTTGTGTTTGCACTGTTCAAGGCAGTCAGGATCTGTTGTAGATGATTTTCTGAGAGAGCTGCAACACAGTTGTTGTCTGCATATTGGAACTCGATGAGGGATCTCATTATGTCTTTGTTTTGGACTTGAGATGGGCAAGATTGAAAAGTCTGCCATCTGTTCTGTAGACGATTTCGATTCCTGGGGGTAGGTCATCCTGGATGATGTGGATAGTTGTCACAATGAAGATGATGAACAGTGTTGGGGCAATCACACATCCCTGTTTCACTCCTGATCTGGCTTGAAATGGCTCACAGTTGCTGTTGCTGGCCATGACTGTGGCAAGCATGTCATCATGGAGGAGTCTCAGGATTCAAATGTACTTTTCAGGACATCCATAGGTGGATAGGACGTCCCATAAGTGTTCCCTTGATACCGAGTCGAAGGCCTTAGTGAGGTCGATGAATGCCATGTACAAAGGTTGAAGTTGTTCACGACATTTTTCTTGTAGTTGACGCATTGTGAAGATCATGTCGGATGTTCCACGTGATGTTCTAAAACCGGCTTGTGTCTCCGGAAGGATCTTCTCGGCTAAAGGCTTGAGTCGGTTGTTCATGATGCGAGCGAGCACCTTGCCTGCTGTTACTAATAGGGAAATTCCACGATAGTTTCTGCAGTCAGATCGATCGCCTTTCCTTTTGTAGATGGTAATGATTGCTGAGTCTCTAAAGTCTCCTGGTATGTCTTAATTTATCCAGATCTTAATGAAAAACAACTAGGCAGATGGAATTGATGGAATACCAGCGGAGGTCTACAACATTGGAGGTAACCTGCTCCATTACCAACTGCATCAACTTCTCATCAAGATCACTGGTATCACTGTTGCTGTTGACTTGTCGTGGCTATCCCTCGAGGTCGAGGATGATGGTCTACGTTCTGTTGTTTTTATGGACTCTCAGGTGGCTTATGAGACCAATCCTGGCTTTTAAACTTCTTCGGCATTCAGGACAGGTAATTCCAGATGGCAGATCGGGCTTTGGTTGTTGCTGCCCCTCTTTCCGTTTTCTTCTCTTTTCTTCTAATTCTGTGCATCTCTTGGCTTCGAAGGTCGCTGTTCCTTCTTGGATGATGGTTCGCCAGAGTTGCCTGTCCTTGGCATTGGTTTCCCAATTGTTGATGTCGATTTCACAATTCTTCATGCTGGCTTTAAGGCATCTTTAAATCTCTTCTTTTGTCCTCCTCTTTTCCGTCTGCCTTCTTTAAGCTGGGAGTAGAAGGTTTGCTTTGGTAGACGCTCGTCTTCCATCCGAACAACATGACTGACCCATCTTAGTTGGTACTTGATGATGAAGGCTTCGATGCTGTATGTTTTTGCTTCATTTAGCACGCTGACTTTGGTTCTTGTCTTCCCAGCTGATATTTAAGCTGCTTTGATAGAACTTTTCAAGTGTTTTCAGATGGCGTTGGTATGTTGTCCAGGTTTTTAATGCATACAGGAGTGTTGGAATCACCACTGCCTTGTACACTAACATTTTGGTGTCTGTTCGGATGTCACGATTTTGAAAGACTCGGTCGAAGACTTCCAAAAGCTGTTCCAGCACACTTAAGACGATGTTGGATCCTCTTTCCATACCTTGGAGGAGAGGTGACTTCCAAGGTATGGAAAGTGATCCACATTTTCCAGGGTTGTATCACCAAGTTGTATTGATGGTTCTTTCCGATTTGTCTCATTCTACTGCCCTCCCCCTCCCTCTCTACCCCCTCCCCCTCCTTCTATACCCTCTCCCTATCTGTCCCCCCTCCCTCTCTACCACCCCGCCCTCTCTACCCCCCCCCCCTCAATCTCTACCCCCATTCCCTCTCTAGGGATTGAAGAGGGAGGGTGAAGGTGAAGAGGAAGGGGAGGGAGTGCTGGGGGATGAGGAGTAATGAGTTGCGCCTGCGTATGTTGGGGGCTATGCGTGAGTGGTGCAATATTGCGTTTGGAGAACAGGTTGCGTTGGGGGAACGGGTGAGTGGTGGAATCATGCGTTGTGGGAGTAGACCCAACAATTCTACACTTGGTCTAGTATCTTTTAAATATTTTTATCGTACCTGCCTCAACTACTTCCTCCAGCAGTTCCATACACGTTCAACTCTCCAGTTGAAAATGTTGCCTTTCAATTTAAATCTTTCCTCTCTCGCCTCATATTCCATGCACCCAAGAATAAGGTCCAAGCCTGCCCATCCTCTCCCAGTAACTGTGTCCCTCAGATCCTGGCAACATCCTTATTAATCTCCTCTTTACTCTTAGCTGCTTAATGGCACGTTCGCAAAGGGCCCCGGTACCCAAAACTGAACTCAATACTCCAAGTGTGGCCTCACTAACATCTCGTACCGTGCAACATCCCAATTTCTATACTTGGTGTCCTTACTGATTAAGGCTATCATGCCAAAAGCCTTCTCCACTATCCCTCCCCAGGGTCTTACTGTTCACTTTAAAAGTCTTTCCCTGGTTTGACTTCCCAAATTACAACGCCTCTCACTTATGGAGTCATAGAGTCAAACAGCATGAACCAGATCCACCAGCCCCAGTTGACCATCCCGACTAGGTTGCCATATTGAAGCTAGTCCCATTTTCCTGCATTTGTTGCTTATCTTTCCTATCCATGTACCTTTTAAGTATACAGTGTATTCAGACAGTATTCAGACCCCTTCACTTTTTCCCCATTTTGTTACGTTACAGCCTTATTCTAAAATGGATAAAATTCATTTTTTTATCATCAATCTACACACAATACCCAAGAATGAAAAAGCTAAAACAGGTGTTTAGAAATTTTTGCAAAAGTAATTAAAAATAAATAACTGTAATATCACATTTACATAAGTATTCGGTGCTATGACACTAAAAATTGAGCTTAGGTTCATCCTGTTTCCATTGATTATCCTTGAGATGTTTCTACAACTTGATTGGAGTCCACAAGTGGTAAATTAAATTGATTGGACATGATTCATGTAGATTGGCTATTGCATGCTAGCTCGCCTACGGCAGGCATTAGATGTAGAAGCTTGGACATGTAATGTGCTGCATATCCAATACTGTAAGTAGTTTAATAATGATGTGTTGTATCTTTAAATGTGTATGAGTCCGGTAATTACATGGTGTCAAACGAGTGCTTCGGACCCATTCCACTGTTTACCGCGATTCTTTTCTTATATCCGTTTTATTTTACCATTTTTCTCTATCCGTTATGGCTCACTCTTGCCGCAAACCGAGCCCTTTGATTTTTGATTCAGACATCGTCGAGCGATGGCGTCTCTTCGAGCGTGACTACACTCATTATATCTGCATTGTTCATCGTAATGACCCTGACGATTTAAAAGCATCACTATTGCTCAATCTAGCGGGTCCAGAGGCAATGAATCGCGCCGACATCTTCGAATTTGCTCCTGCCATTCCGGATGGCAACGGGCAGGTCCTAATGCCTGCCGAGACCATTGATAACCCAGCAGTTCTGCTCAGAAAATTCAGACAGCTGTGTGACTTGCTATCAAATCGTATACTCAAAAGAACAAAGTGCTATGCCCGTTTGCAACAGTCGATGAACCTGTCGAGTGATTTATCAGCGATTGACGACACATGGCTGCACACTGCCGTTTCGGTGAGTTGACGAATGAACTTGTGAGAGATAAGATTGTGGGGGGAATGGTCGATCATAAACTGAGGGCTGAGCTCCTTCGCAACCCTGAACGGACTCTGGAGCAAGCTATCCATTCATGTCATATGTCAGAAGTTGTTGCACCACTTGCAGACCCTGTGTCCCCCAGCCTACGACAGCAACACGACATCAATCTTACTAATTACTCATCCCGCAAAAGTCCAAATGTACCTGCTGCGCGATGTCAGAACTGTAACTATTTCCACGCGAGGGGGCGCCAGTATTGTGTAGCTTACGGTAAAACCGGCAATCACTATAAAAAAAGCTTAATCATTTTGCGAAATGCTGTCGTTCCCGTGAGACTGCCAGTACTTCAAGGACGAACTTGCACCTGCTCCGAGAATTCTCAGATTCTGACTCCCAAGAGCTCGACACTGACTCCCACGAGAAAATGCTGATAGCAGCTCTGCGGTTCACTCCCTCCTACGATCTTCTAACAAGCTGCTTGACCCTGAAGTGACTGTATTCATAAACAACAGGCCTTTGCTAGCCAAAGTGGATACAGGTGCAAAGGTCAACGTAATGTCGATAAGGGAGTTTAACAAAATACGGAATGCCGAACGAATGCAAAAGGACTCCTCCACGCTTCGGGCTTACGGGGGTGAGGTTTTGCATCCACTCGGAAAAGCTGATATAAAATGCTCGGTAGATGACCAGACAAGAAATCTGCAGTTTTACATCGTACAGTCAGACTCAGAGACCCTTCTCGGTATTAATGCATGCCATGACCTGGGCCTGGTGTATTTTGGATGTGCCGTCCACAAACTATGTCTCACAGATGAACCAGCACAGCAGCTGCTATCCCAGTATAAAGACCTGTTTGATGATGGACTTGGCAAGTTGCCCACAAAGTATCGGATCGCTGTGGATCCTACAGTCACACCTGTGGTCCGTGCACCACACCGTGTTCCCCATGCCATGCGAGATAGAATATAAAATGAACTTAAACACATGGTTTCCATTGGAGTCATTGCTGAAGTCAGTGACCCGTCTGATTGGGTTCCACCATGGTCGTAGCGACTAAGAAAAACAAAGAAGAGATACGCATCTGCATCAACCCCAGGGATCTAAATACTGCAATAAAGCGCCCCCACTACCCGATGAGAACCACAGAAAACGCCACTGCGCAGATTGGAAACGCAGCAGTGTTCTCAGTCCTGGATGCCAAAAGCTCTTCCTGGCAAATACCACTAGATCCTGCATCATCCAACCTGACGACTTTTGCTACAGCCTTTGGCCGATACAAATTTTTAAGGATGCCCTTCGGCATCAACTCCGCCAGCAAAGTTTTTCAGCGCACAATGGAACAAATGTTTGCTGAATACCCGTGTGCCATCATTGTTGATGATATTCTCGTCTATGGTCGCGATCTGGCTGAGCATGACACGAACCTGAAGAAGATACTAGACCGTGCCAGAGACATTAATCTCAAACTCAACCCACTTAAATGCAGATTTCTGATTCCTGAGGTCACCTACGTCGGACATGTTTTCACCAGCGCGGCCTAAAGCCTGACCCAATGAAAACTGCAGCCATCAACGAACTGCCTATTCCTACCGATGTCACAAGTTTGCAACGATTCCTCAGCATGGTAAACTACCTGGGCAAATTTATTCCCAACCTCAGCGATCTGTCGGCCCCCCTGCACCAACTGACACATAAGGACACGGCATGGTCCTGGTTCCAGCAGCACCAAAGGGTATTTGACACTCTCAAACTACAATCGAAACACTGTCATATTTCGACTTCAGATGCGATGCGTCCCAGTAGGGGCTAGGTGCAGCGTGCCTACAGACCACCACCGGCGGCGACGTAAAGCCAGTCTCATATTCATCCTGTACACTGACTGATACCGAACAACGTTATGCCCAGATTGAAAAAGAACTGCTTGCAGTGGTTTTCGCCTGTTCCAAATTCAAGGACTTCATTTTTGGCAAAATCATCACCATCAAAACTGACCATCAGTCATTGGTCACTATTCTGAACAAGCCGATCCACGCTGCCCCGGCACGGCTGCAATGGATGACGATGCAGATGTAGCGTTTTGACTTCCACATCATCTACAAGAAGGGTAAAGACATGCACATAGCAGACACGCTATCCAGAGCCCCGCGAAAAAACAGTGAACAGCACCTCATCAAACAGGACGAATTCTCAGTTATGAAGGTCTCGTTTGTGCCGACGGCCCGTTTACACCGTGTTGCCGAACACACGGCTGCGGATGGAAATTTACAATTGCTGTCTACCACCATACGGGACGGCTGGCCCCATAAACAGTCGAGCACCGCACTCGAAATACGACCATACTTCCAAGTTCGCGACGAATTAGTGGTGCAGGACGGAATCATAGTCAAAGGCCACAAGGCAGTGGTCCAACCGCTCTACGGGGCGAGTACTACGACGACATCCACAGGAGCCACCCCAGCGCGGAGGCCACCCTCCAACGGGCCCAAAGCATGTTTTACTGGCCTGGAATGACAAAATTCATACGTGAAAAGACCGAAACGTGCGCTATCTGCAACAGTCTAGCACCACACCAGCAGAAGCAGCCTCTTCTGTCCCAACCAGCTCATTCCCTCCCGTGGTCATCACTGGTCGCCGACATCTTTGAATGGCATGGAAAACACTATCTAGTTCTTGTAGACTCTTACTCGGGATGGTTCGAAATAGACTTACTGCAAACCATTTCCTCTGAGTCAGTGATCGAAAAGCTGCAACGACACCTCTCCGTACATGGCTCCCCTGCACGTATTCAGACTGACAATGGCAGGCAATTTACCAGCCAAGCATTCGAGAACTTTGCTAAAAGATGGAACTTCTAACACGTCACCAGCAGCCCAGAGTTCCCGCAGTCCAACGGACTGGCCGAGCGTGCCGTTCGGAGTGCCAAACAACTCGTGGAACGTTCCTACCTGGCCAAATCCGACGTTTACCTGGACATACTCAACCTACGAAACATTGCACGGGACAGCGTTCTTGGCTCCCCTGCACAGCGACTAATGTCCCGCCAGACACGTTCACCCTTGCCTGTCTCTCAGCAGCAGCTGCAGCCACGCGTCCGCTCCCCGCCCGCGGTGCAGAAGCAACTGCAATTTAAATGTGACACACAAAAGCGTTACTACGATGTCGAGCAAGCCGCTTAAACCACTGGCACGTGGGCAAGTGGTTCGCCTGCAAACCGACAAAGGACATACCCGGCTGGGGCACATTTTCGGCCCTTCCAAAGAACCACGTTCGTACCTGGTCGAAGTGGACGGTGTCATCTACAGACGCAACCGTCAACATATCCTTCCAGTGAAGGAACCGCGTCCTGCAACTCCAGGTCCTGATGCCCCGCCTCTCATGTTTGCACCAAGGACTGTTCCAGCTACTCCACCAGCTACTCCACCTCCAGCTGTAGTTGCTGCCCCATGTTCCCCGCGTCGGGTTACACCTAGCTCGCCTGTGGCGACTTCTCCCACCAAGCCTGCCAGGTCGCCGGTCGTGTCCCCACTTCCGATTCCCATTTTTTCTCCCACGAAAGAAGATGAGGCGGCCTCCTACCGCACAAGGGCCGGATGGGTTTGCAGGCCACCCATTATATATGGTGATTTTGTATAATCTTGCTAGCATGTTCCCCTTGGTATATAGCTTAAGGTACCGTAGATACTTTCTATTTTCTACAAGAAGAGATGTAGATTGGCTATTGCATGCTAGCCAATTAGAGTGTTTGTTAGTAGTAGCCCCGCCTAGTACATGCTTTATAATATTAGGAACTCGCCTACGTCAGGCAGTAGAGGTAGAAGCTTGGACATGAAATGTGCTGCAGATCCAATACTGTAAGTAGTTTAATAAAGATATGTTGTATCTTTAAATGTGTATGAGTCTGGTAATTACAATTTCAAAAGGCACACACATGTCTTGTAGAATGCCTCCGAGATGGATTCTTAGAGCAGCTTCTAATGGAGCCGACCAGAGAAAAGGCAATTCTGGATTTAGTGTTGTCCAATGAACCAGATATGATAAGAGAACTTGAGGTAAAGGAACCGCTTGGAGGTAGTGATCATAATATGATTAGTTTTAATCTGCAATTTGAGAAGGAGAAGGTTAAATCGGAAGTGGCAATGATGCAGTTGAACAAAGGCAACTATGAAGGCATGAGAGGGGAGCTGGCCAAGGTAGACTGGAAAGGGATCCTAGCAGGAATGACGGTGGAACAGTAATGGCAGGAATTTCTGGGCATAATCCAGAAGACGCAGGATCATTTCATTCCAAAAAGGAAGAAAGATTCTAAGGGGAGTAGGAGGCAACCGTGGCTGACAAGAGAGGTTAGGGATAGAATAAAACTAAAAGAAAAGATGTATAACACAGCAAAGAGTAGTCGGAAGTCAGAGGATTGGGAAAGTTTCATAGGACAACAGAAGGAAACAAAACGGGCAATACGGGCTGAAAAGATGAAGTATGAAGGGAAGCTGGCCAGGAATATAAAGAAGGACAGTAAAAGCTTCTTTAGATATGTTAAGGGAAAAAGAGTAGCAAAGTCAAATGTGGGTCCCTTGAAGGCATACACAGGTGAAATTATTATGGGCAACAAGGAAATGGCAGAAGAGTTGAATTGGTACTTCGGATCTGTCTTCACTAAGGAAGACACAAACAATCTCCCAGATGTAGTGGAGGATAGAGGATCTAAGGGGGTAGAGGAACTGAAAGAAATTTTCATTAGGCGAGAAATAGTATTGGGTAGGCTAATGGGACTGAAGGATGATAAATCCCCTGGGCCTGATGGACTGCATCCCAGGATCCTCAGGGAGGTGGCTCTAGAAATAGTGGACGCATTCGTGATCATTTTCCAATGTTCAATAGATTCAGGATCAGTTCCTGTGGATTGGAGGATAGCTAATGTTATCCCACTTTTCAAGAAAGGAGCGAGAGAGAAAACGTGGAATTACAGACCAGTTAGCCTGACTTCGGTGGTGGGAAAGATGCTGGAGTCAATTATTAAAGAGGTAATAATGGGGCATTTGGATAGCAGTAAAAGGATTAGTCCAAGTCAGCATGGATTTATGAACGGGAAATCATGCTTGACTAATCTTCTGTCATTTTTTGAGGATGTGACGAGTAAAATGGATGAAGGGGAGCCAGTGGATGTAGTGTATATAAACTTTCAGAAAGCTTTTGATAAGGTCCCGCACGGGAAACTGGTGACTAAAATTAGAGCACATGGTATTGGGGGTAGGGTGTTGACGTGGATAGAAAATTGGTTGGCAGACCGGAAGCAAAGAGTAGGAGTGAACGGGTCATTTTCAGAATGGCAGGCAGTGTCGAGTGGAGTGCCGCAAGGCTCAGTGTTGGGGCCACAACTGTTTACCATATATATTAATGATTTGGAAGAGGGAATTAGGAGCAACACTAGCAAGTTTGCAGATGACACAAAGCTGGGTGGCAGTGTGAACTGTGAAGAGGATGTTAGGAGGTTGCAGGGTGACCTGGACAGGTTGAGTGAGTGGGCAGATATGTGGCAGATGCAGTATAATATAGATAAATGTGAGGTTATCCACTTTGACGGCAAAAACAAGAGGGCAGATTATTATGTCAATGGGGTTAGGTTAGGTAAGGGGGAGGTGCAGCGAGACCTGGGAGTCCTTGTACTGGGAGACCTGGGATCACTGAAAGTTGGCTTACAGGTTGGATTGTTGGCCAAACAAGAGGATTTCAGTATAGGAGTAAAGAGGTTATTCTGCAGTTGTATAGGGCTCTGGTGAGACCACATCTGGAGTATTGTGTACAGTTTTGGTCTCCGAATTTGAGGAAGGACATCCTTGTGATTGAGGCAGTGCAGCGTAGGTTCACGAGGTTGATCCCTGGGATGGCGGGACTGTCATATGAGGAAAGATTGAAAAGATTAGGCTTGTATTCACTGGAGTTTAGAAGGATGAGGAGGGATCTTATAGAAACATATACAATTATAAAAGGACTGGACAAGCTAGATGCAGGAAAAATGTTCCCAATGTTGGGCGAGTCCAGAACCAGGGCCACACTCTTAGAATAAAGGGGAGGTCGTTTAAGACTGAGGTGAGAAAAAACATTTTCTCCCAGAGAGTTGACAATTTATGGAATTCCCTGCCACAGAGGGCAGTGGAGGCCGAATCACTGGATGGATTTAAGAGAGAGTTAGATAGAGCTCTAGGGGCTAGTGGAGTCAAGGGATATGGGGAGAAGACAGGCACGGGTTATTGATAATAATAATAATAATAATGGATTTTATTTACGGGCGCCTTATACCGAGGTCTCAAGGACACCTTACAGAGATTTATAGGAAACATATAATCAGAATTAAAAAAAATAGGTTATAAAGACATAGGTTATAAATTGATAGGGGACAATCAGCCATGATCATAATGAATGGCGCTGCTGGCTCGAAGGGCTGAATGACCTCCTCCTGCACCTATTTTCTATGTTTCTATGTTTCTAAGCTTGGCACACCTGTATTTGGGTAATTTCTCCCATTGTGATCATGGCTGATCGTCCCCTATCAATAACCCGTGCCTGCCTTCTCCCCATATCCCTTGACTCCACTAGCCACTAGAGCTCTATCTAACTCTCTCTTAAATCCATCCAGTGATTTGGCCTCCACTGCCCTCTGTGGCTTGCAGGCTTGTAGCGTCATACCCAAGAAGACTTGAGGCTGTAATCGCTGCCAAAGGTGCCTCAACAAAGTACTGAGTAAAGGGTCTGAATACTTATGTAAATGGGATATTTCAGTTATTTCTGTTTAATTACTTTGCAAAAATTTCTAAACAACTGTTTTCACTTTTTTTATTATGGGTATTGTGTGTAGATTGATGATAAAAATATAATTTAATCCATTTTAGAATAAAGCTGTAACAAAATGTGGAAAAAGTGAAGGGGTCTGAATACTTTCTGAATGCGCTGTATTTTCAATGTTGTTATTTGACCTGCCTCAACTACCTCCTCATTCCATACACCCACCACTCTCTGAGTGAAAATGTTGCCCCTAGGGTTACTATTAAATCGTTCCCCTCTCACCTTAATCCTATGTCCTCTGGTTCTTGATTGCCCTACCCTGGAAGTGGCGGCGCGGCACTGGCTGCAGCGGCTCATCGGCAGGCCTGTTTGTTTGTGTTTTTTGTGTTGTTTATTTCGTTTTGGTTAGTCTAGTTTTGGGTTTTTAGTTTGTGTTTTGGGGGGGTTGTAACGGGGTTTGCAGTCTCTCCCTGCGGGGGAATGCGACTTTTTGTCGTATTCCCCTTCTCTGCCTCCGTCTGCGCTGAGGCCTAATGGAGGTGGCGACCTCGAGGTTCCGGAGGCAGAGGCCATCAGGACTCGCCCTGAGCTCGCTCCCGTGAGGGTGGTCCGGTTCAGGGCTGGAACAGTGCTCCCGTGAGCGCCCAAGTCGGGGCGGCCCGGCCCGAGGGAGAAGCGACGCCCAAGTCGGGGCAGCCCGGCCCGAGGGAGGTTCGGCGCCCAAGTCGGGGCGGCCTGGCCCGGGGAAGAAGCGACGCCCAAGTCGGGGCGGCCCGGCCCGGGGGAGAAGCGACGCCCATGTCGGGGCGGCCCGGCCCGGGGGGAGAAGCGACGCCCATGTCGGGGCGGCCCGGCCCGGGGGATGTTCGGCGCCCATGTCGCGGTGGCCCAGCCCGAGGCTGAAGACGGCACGGTACTCACGTGAGAGTGGCTAGAACGGTGTTCTGGCGGTGGTGGCCTGAGTCCGGGGTTCAGCCGCGGGCCAGCGGCTGCGTCTGCAGGACTGGTGGGCGGCAGCTCCGACCACCCCGGGCCGCGGTGTTTGAGCCGCGGGAAACATCGCCCGGGGGGTATCGCCTCAGCGCAGAGGGAGAAGAGGAGGGAAGAGACTGCAGACCTAAGACTTTTGCCTCCATCACAGTGAGCAGATGTTGGGTGGACTCACTGTGGTGGATGTTAATATGTGTTTATTGTTGTTTTATGTATGACTGTTCCAATTTCGTTCAGACTTCGGTCTGAATGACAATAAAGGGCTATCTAATCTATCTATCTAATCTTAATTACCCTTATGATTTTAAACACCTTCATAAGATCACCCCTTAGCTTCCTGAATTTCAAGGAATAATCCAGCTTGCTCGATGTCTTCCTATAGCTCGGGCCCTCAAGTCTTGGCAACATCCTCGTTAGTGTTCTATGGACTCTTTCCAGCTTAATGACATCCTTCCTATAACATGGTGACCAAAACTGAACACAATAATCCAAACGTGTGCTAACCAAATACAACTATAATGTAACGTCCCAACTTCTATACTCGATACCCTGACTGATGAAGGCCAATTTACCACCAAAGCAGGTGAAAAATTGGAGAATGGTATGGATGGTGATGAAAGAAAGTTTAGTGGACAGAGTAGGGAGCAGAAAGGCAGGGAACAAGGAAGGACGTTTGGTTTAATTTGCACTTATATTTATACAAGAGGTCTAATACGTAGGACCGACAAACTCATGTAATGGATAGGTAGGTGCAACTAGGACAGAAGCCTGGCTAAGAGAGGGGCAGGACTGGAAGCTTAATGTTCCAGGGTACAGGTGCTTCAGGAGGGACAGAAGTGAGGGTAAAAGAGGAGGGGGTGTTGCGCTATTGATTTAGGAGGATGTTAGCACATGGCACACAGAGGATGTCAGAAGTGACATTACTGATGGTTTGTCCAATGAGGTTACATGGTTGGAGCAGAGAAAGAAGAAAGGGATGATCACCTTGTTGGGAGGAGACTACAGGTCCCCAAATCATCGACAGGAATTAGAAAGCATATATGCCCGGAGATTGCAGGCAGTTGCAGAACTAAAAAGGTTGTCGCAGTAGGGGAGTTTCACTTTCCCAATATCCACTGTGAATGTCATAATGTGAAATGTTTAGATGGGTGGAATTTGTCAAATGTGTTCAAGAGAGTTTCCTGCGGCAATATGTGGAGGGCCCCACACAAGCAACGCTTGATCTAGTCTCGGGCAATTGGGAGAGGAAATTGGATAAGGTGTTGATGGATGAGCCTTTCGGGACCAATGACCACTGCTCTATTAGGTTTAAGATAGTTATGGATAAAGAGAGGGTGGGCCCACATGTTAAAATTCTAAATTATCATAAGGCCAACTTTGAGGGTGTAAGACAGCAACTTGCTCAAGTTGATTGGAGTAGGTTGTTTGAAGGAAAAGGCACATCAGGAAAGTGGGATGGTTGTAAACGATGCTGACAATAACTCGGGACTTGCACGCTCCTGTTAGCGTGAAGGGCAAGGCAGGTGAGCGTAAGGAAGCTTGGTTGACAAGGTACTATCATACCATTTGAGAAACAATGGGACAGGTACAGGGATAGGGCAGGTTTAGAGGATTATGGGCCAATTGCAGGCAGGTGGGACTAGTGTAGATGGGGTCAGTGTGTACAAGTTGGGCCAAAGGGCCTGTTTCCACACTGCATGATATTATGACTCTAGTCATAGGCCTTCAGTCTGAAAAACAACCTTCCACCGTTACCCTCTCCTTCCTACCATGAAGCCAGAAGTCAATCCCTCAAGTCCTGGTAACATACTTGTGAATCTGTTCTGTAATCACTACAGCTCCATTTCATCCTTCCTATAGTATGGCAGCCAGAACAGTACATAATACTCTTGTTGCATTCTCGCCAATTTCCCACATATATATAAGGTGACGTCCCAACTCTAGGATGTTCCGTCCGATGAAGTTAAGCATGCCACCCGCCATCTTCACCACCTTGCCTACTGTGTTGCTACTTTCAGGGAAATATGCACTTGTACCTCTAGGTGTCGCTGTCTACAACACTCCACAGTGGTCTGTCGTTTACTGTTTAAGTTCGGCCCTGGTTTAACTTATCAAAATACATTGATTTTCACTTATCTTCCATTTGCCACTCTTTAGCTCACTTTTTCTGTTTTATCAAAGGTAACAATTACTATCCATCACACCGCTAATTTTGGTGTCATCCACAAACTTACTAATTATGCCTCCCACATTCTCATCCAAATTGTTAATATATATGAAAACAGCTGCTAACCCAGCTAACCCTGTGGCACATCCTTGGTAACAGTCCTCAGAGATGCTGCCTGTTCCGCTGAGTTACTCCAGCATTTTGTGTCTATCACCAGGAATTAAATTTGTCTTCATTTGTAGTGCAGGGTTTATAAAAACTGGCACATACAGTGGCTTGCAAAACTATTCATACCCCTTGAACTTTTCCACATTTTGTCACGTTACAACCACAAACGTAAATGTATTTTATTGGGATTTTATGTGATAGACCAACACAAAGTGGTGCATAATTGTGAAGTGGATGGAAACTGATACATGGGTTTCAAATTTTTTTACAAATAAAAAACTGAGAAGTGTCGCGTGCAAAAGTATTCAGCCCCCCTGAGTCAATACTTTGTAGAGCCACCTTTCGCTGCAATTACAGCTGCAAGTCTTTTGGGGTATGTCTCTACCAGCTTTGCACATCTAGAGACTGCAATTTTTGCCCATTCTTCTTTGCAAAATAGCTCAAGCTCAGTCAGATTGGATGGAGAGCGTCTGTGAACAGCAATTTTCAAGTCTTGCCAGAGATTCTCAATTGGATTTAGGTCTGGACTTTGACTGGGCCATTCTAACACATGAATATGCTTTGATCTAAACCATTCCATTGTAGCTCTGGCTGTATGTTTAGGGTCGTTGTCCTGCTGGAAGGTGAACCTCTGCCCCAGTCTCAAGTCTTTTGCAGACTCTAACAGGTTTTCTTCCAAGATTGCCCTGTATTTGGCTCCATCCATCTTCCCATCAACTCTGACCAGCTTCCCTGTCCCTGCTGAAGAAAAGCATCCCCACAGCATGATGCTGCCACCACCAAGTTTCACAGTGGGGATGGTGTGTTCAGGGTGATGTGCAGTGTTAGGTTTCCGCCACACATAGCGTTTTGCACTTAGGCCAAAAACTTCAATTTTGGTCGCATCTGACCAGAGCACCTTCCTCCACATGTTTGCTGTGTCTCCCACATGGCTTGTGGCAAATGTGGGGGCCAAGCCATGTGGGTTTTTTTCAACAATGTCTTTCTTCTTGCAACTCTTCCATAAAGGCCCAATTTGTGGAGTGCACGACTAATAGTTGTCCTGTGGACAGGTTCTCCCACCTGAGCTGTGGATCTCTGCAGCTCCTCCAGAGTTACCATGGGCCTCTTGGCTGCTTCTCTGATCAATGCTCTCCTTGCCCGGCCTGTCAGTTTAGGTGGACGGCCATGTCTTGGTAGGTTTGCAGTTGTGCCATACTCTTTCCATTTTCGGATGATGGATTGAACAGTGCTCCGTGAGATGTTCAAAGCTTGGGATATTTTTTTATAACCTAACCCTGCTTTAAACTTCTCCACAACTTTATCGCTGACCTGTCTGGTGTGTTCCTTGGGCTTCATGATGCTGTTTGTTCACTAATGTTCTCTAACAAACATCTGAGGTCTTCACAGAACAGCTGTATTTATACTGAGATTAGATTACACACAAGTGGACTCTATTTTACTAATTATGTGATTTCTGAAGGCAATTGGTTGCACTGGATTTTATTTAGGGGTATCAGAGTAAAGGGGGCTGAATACTTTTGCACGCGACACTTTTCAGTTTTTTATTTGAAAAAAAATGTGAACACCATGTATCATTTTCCTTCCACTTCACAATTATGCGCCACTTTGTGTTGGTCTATCACATAAAATTACAATAAAATACATTTACGTTTGTGGTTGTAACGTGACAAAATGTGGAAAAGTTCAAGGGGTATGAATACTTTTGCAAGCCACTGTAGGTTTGCATTATTGCCAGGTTTAATTTCCATTATAAATGTTGAAATATTCCATCATTCTTCATCACAGATTGATTGAGGCACAGGACGTTACTGATGTAGACAAATCAGCATTCACCCTGAATCTCTCTGCCGATTCTCATCTAATCCAGAAGAGGCTGAATAGATCGGGTAAAGTATTACTCAGACATACTTCACGTTGTATATTCATGATTTGGACAAGGGGATTGAAGGCTTTGTGGCCAAGTTTGCAGATGATACGAAAATAGGTGGAAGAGCAGGTAGTGTAGAGAAAACAGGGACACTGCAGAAGGACTTGGACAGGATGGGAGAGTGGGCAGGGAAGTGGCAGATGGAATATAGTGTGGTAAAGTGTGGAGTCATGCATTGTGGTAGTAGGAATAAAGGCGGGAGAGAATCTCATTCTAAATGGGGAGAGAATCCAGAAATCAGAGGTGCAAAGGAACGTGGGAGTGCCGGTGCACGATTCCCAAAAAGTTAAACTGCAAGGAATCAGTAGCAAAGAAAGCAAACTCAATGCTAGCATTTATTTTAAGAGGGCTAGTATACAAAAACAGGGATGTAATGCTGAGGCTCTATAAGGCACTGGTCAGGCCACATTTGGAATATTGAGTCATTTTGGGCCATATCTGAGGAAGGATGTGCTGGCTCTGGAGAGGGTCCAGAGGAGGTTTACAAGAATGATCCCAGGAATTAGTAGGTTAACCTATGATGAGCATTTGTCAGCACTGGACCTGTACTTGCTGGAGTTTAGAAGAATGAGAGGGGACCTCATTGAAACATACAGAATAGTGCAAGGCTTGGATAGAGTGGATGTGGAGCGGATGTTTCCAATAGTGGGAGTGTTTAGGACAAGTGGTCATAGCTTCAGAATTAAAGGAGGTTCGTTTAGGAAGGAGACGAGGAGAAATTGGTTTAGCCAGAGGGTGGTGAATCTGTGGAATTCAGAAGGCTTTGGAGGCCGTCACTGGATATTTTTAAGGGAGAGATAGATGGCTGTCCCACTGTGGCTGGATCGACCGTCAGCGATGAAACCGCGAGTTGGATCGACCGACCGCACACACACACACACACAAACACATCGCAAAGGTGGGGGCCAGGGAATCAGGGGAGCGCTGTCTGAAATTCACACCCGCGATGAAGAGGAAGGTAAAAGATGGCTGCACAGTGTACGGTAAGTCCTTTAGAGAGCGCGGAGGGGAGAGATGGGGAGAAAAGGAGAGAGAAGGGGGAGAAAGAGTGGAGAGACTTAAAAAAAGACAGACAACGCTTAATAAAGTTTAGCATTTTACCTACAGGTCGGTTTTCCTTGGTACTGAAAACTCCAATGAGCCAATCAAAATGCCCAGTCAGCGAAGGAGATTGCCTACGGCTGCCCTCGACGGCCTGTAACTAAATAGTGACCCCGCTCCACTGCACTACAAGTTCAAAAGAACCATGCCGACCAATATTTACTCACGGAAACATTTTCAACATGCTGAAAATTTTTCCGCGACCTAGCTGAGGCCGCGAGTATGCGGAAACTTCCCTCGAGCATGAAGGAGAGTTCCAGTGACCTCGGAGGACCTCCTAGGACCACGTGTCGACCATCCTGCAAGTTTGAGTCGAGGGCAAACTCTTCTAAACTCGCAGATTAGGTCGCCTCAGTGGGACAGCCCCTATAGATGTTTAGACCTTTTCATTTCTAGGTGTCCTCACCACCCAGTGATGACCCTTTCTCCCGTTTGCAACGGACCCCCTCCTCTTGGACCCCCCTTGATGGCCCTCTGCCTTCTTTGGACCTTTTCATTTCCAACTGCCGGCGGGACATCAACCGCCTCAAATTTTCCACTCCCCTTACTCTCCGCCCCGAACGTACAGCCCCCCGCTCACGCTGCAGCAACCCCGACTGGATAATCAAACCCACCGACAAGGGAGGTGCCGTGGTAGTCTGGGGCGCTGACCTCTACCGGTCTGAGGCCAGGCGACAACTCTCAGACACCTTCTCCTACTTATCCTTGGACCATGACCCCACAGACGAGCACCAGGCCTTAATCCCAAGCACCATTACAGACTTCATCACTTCCGGCTCTCTGCCCTCTAAAGCCACCAACCTTATCGTTCCCCAGCCCCGCACGGCCTGATTTTATCTTCTCCCCAAAATCCACAAACAGAACTGTCCTGACTGACCCATTGTTTCTGCTTGTTCATGTCCCACCAAATTAATTTCCACATAGCTCGACTCCATCCTATCCCCCCTGGTCCAATCCCCCCCTAACTACATCCAGGACACCTCACACGCTCTTCATCTCCTCAATGACTTCTGTTTTCCAGGCCCCCACTCCCTCATCTTTACTATGGATGTCCAGTCACTCTACACCTCCATCCCCCACCAGGAGGGTCTTAAAGCCCTCTGTTTCTTCCTAGACCGCAGAACCAGCCAATTTCCATTTACCAATACTCTCCTCCATACAGCAGAGCTGGTCCTTACCCTCAACAACTTCTCCTTTAACTTCTCCCACTTCCTCCAAATCCAAGGCATAGCTAATGGCAGTCGCATGGGCCCCAGCTATGCCTGCCTCTTTGTAGGATACGTCGTACAATCACTGTTTCAGGCGTACACTGGCCCTATCCCCAAACTATGCCTGCGCTACATTGACGACTGCATTGGTGCTATCTCCTGCACCTATGCAGAACTCACTGACTTCATCAACTTTACCACTAATTTCCATCCGGCACTCAAATTCACTTGGACCATCTCCGACATCTCCCTACCCGTTTCTAGATCTCACCGTCTCCATCACAGCAAACCGACTATTGACCGACATCTACTACAAACCTACTGACTCCCATAACTAACTTGACTACACTTCTTCCCACCCTGCTTCATGTAAAGACTCTATCCCCCACTCCCAATTCCTCCGTCTGTGCCGCATCTGCACCCACGATGAGGTGTTCCATACCTGGGCATCGGAGATTTCCTCACTCTTTATGAAATGGGGGTTCCCCTCTTCTCTTATAGATGAGGCTCGCACTAGGGTCTCCTCGATATCCCGCAGCTCCGCTCTTACTCCCCCTCCCCCCATTCGGAACAAGGACAGAGTCCCGCTTGTCCTCACCTTCCACCCCGTCAGCTGTGCCTACAGCATATAATCCTCTAACATTTTTGCCACCTCCAACGGGATCCCACTACTGGCCACATCTTCCCATCTCCTTTCCGCAGAGACCTTTCCCTCTGAAACTCCCTGGTCAATTTGTCCCTTCACACCCAAACCATCCCCACCCCGGTACTTTCCCCAGCAACCGCAGGAGATGCAACACCTGTCCCTTTACCTCCACCCTCAACTCTGTCCAAGAACCCAAACAGTCTTTCCAGATGAGGCAGAGGTTCACTTGCACCTCCTGCAACCTCATCTATTGTATCCGCTGTTTCAGGTGTTAACTTCTCTACATCGGCGAGACCAAGCGCAGGCTCGGCGATCGTTTCGCTGAACACCTCTGCTCAGTCCATCTTAACGTACCTGATCTCCCGGTTGCTCAGCATTTCAACTGCCCCTCCCATTCCCAATCTGACCTTTCTGTCCTGTGCCTCCTCCATTGTCAGAGTGAGGCCCATCGCAAATTGGAGGAACAGCACCTCAGATTTCACTTGGGTAGTTTATACCCCAACATTGACTTCTCTAGCCCTTCAGATAACTTCAGATAGCCCTTGCTTTCTCTCTCTATCCCCTTCCCTTTCCCAGGTCTCCCACTATTCTTACTGTCTCTGCCTACATACTATCTTTGTCCCGCCCCCTCCCCTGACATCAGTCTGAAGAAGGGTCTCGACCCAAAACGTCGCTTATTCCTTCTCTCCACAGATGCTGCCTCACCCGCTGAGTTACTCCAGCATTTTGTGTCTACCTTCGATTTAAACCAGCATCTGCAGTTCTTTTTTACACATAGATAGATTCTTGATTAGTACAGGTGTCAGAGGTTCTGGGGAGAAGGCAGGAGAATGTGGTTAGGAGGAAGGCAGGAGAATGAGGTTAGGAGGCAGCCATGATTGAATGTGGAGTAGACTTGATGGGCTAATTTTACTCCTATCACTTATGACCTTATGACATATTGGCAGCATCAGTAAGAATAATATACTTACTTATATTGTCCAATATAAGAGTGGTTAGGTTTATGACGAAGATAGTTGGGTTTATGGGGTTCGAACAGCAGAGAGAGTGTTATTAACTACGGCACTGCAGTGTTTGTACTATGTGTCCTACACTCTCATATTTATATGCATTCTTATTGGTAATATGGGACCCTGACTCTCCAGGAAATATTGACAATTCTACCTTGAATCTATCAGTAAATTCTACAAGATACAAAGAATTTATTAGCCAAGTATGTAAGAACATACAAGGATTTTGATCTGCCATACAAAAAAGCAGCAAGGCACACGTATACATAAAAATTAACATAAACATCCACCACAGCGCACTGTGATGGAAGGCAATAAGGTCTTATCTTCTTCCCTCCTTTTCTCCTGCGGTCGGGGCAGTCAAACCATCCGCAGTTGGGGCGATCAAAGCTCCTGCAGCCGGTGATCGAAGCTCCCACGTCTGGTGAATCGAAGCTCCCGTGCGAGGGCGATCAAAGCTCCCGTGTCGGGGCAATCGAAGCTCCCGCGATCGGGGCGATCAAAGCTCCCGTGTCGGGGCGATCGAAGCTCCGGTGTCGGGGCGATCGAAGCTCCCGTGTCAGGGTGATCAAAGCTCCCACGTCTGGTGAATCAAATCTCCCGTGTTGGGGCGATCAAAGCTCCCGTGGCGGGGCGATCAAAGCTCCAGTGGCGGGGTGATCAAAGGTCCCGCGATCGGGGTGATCAAAGCTCCCGCGATCGGGGCGATCAAAGCTCCCGTGTCGGGGCAATCGAAGCTCCTGCGGCTGGGAGCTCCCGAAGTTGGTCCAAACCAAGGGAGCTCAATGATGTTAAGTCCCCAGGCTCCCGCGGTTGGAGCTCCTGAAATCGATGCCTGACAAAGGGATCGCAAGGTCCACGGTGTTAAGTCTGCAGGCTCCCGCGGTTGGAGCTCCCAAAAGTCGATCCACAGCAAAGGGACTGTCAGCTCCACGATGTTAGGCAGCAGTGCGGACTGAGATATGATACAGAAAAAGTTGCATCTCCGTCGAGGAAAGAGATTTTAAAAAGTTTCCCCCGACCCCTCACATAATGCAAAACTAAAGATACACTAGAACCAGGCACGTGCCGTCAGGATAGGCAAGGTAGGCACTGCCTACCCTGACTAAAATTATGAAATGGTAATTATTAAATATAAATAGTAAAGGCATGGGAGGATTATGCCTATGTAAGAGATCGATCTCTTAGGTAGGCATAATTCTCGGTGCCTTTCATCCGCAGCACTTGCAACATGCGAAGGTCTGTGCAGCCCACGTGCCATCAGCGCTGCTTCAAGCCGTCAATGACAAGCGGGGCTGAAGGCAGCTGAAATTCTGCCTTTGCAGTGCTGTGCAGGCGCAGCAGCCTACTGCGCATGCGCAGCGCTAGTTTCTTAGCGGGTTTTTCAAATATGTATTGTCATTATTTTAAGAGTATCTTAGGAAACAAAGAGAGAAGAATGGAGTTTGTGTACCAATAATGTGGTAAGTACATTTCTTGGTGCTTTATGTTTTTAAATACCATATTTCCCGGGGTTGGGGGGGGGGGGGGGAGTGGGGGGAGAGCTCCTTTCACAGTGTTTGGGGAGTCTGGCCTGGGATAAAGTTGCGGGGAGGGCAGGAGCGTTGTGAAGGAGGGGATCGGGGCCAGTAACCCACTTGCGACGCTCCGGGCACGGAGCCACCGCATTGTGGCCGGGGAGTGAATTAGCTCGGGTGGCTGCGAGTGGCCACCAGGATCGGACAGCCCCTTCTGCTGGTCCCTGCTCACCTCTGGCAGTGCTCTCCATCTGAAAGCCTCTCTCCTGCCGCTCGCCGGCCTCACTCATGTCAGCCGCTTCCCGCAAATCCTTAAATTCCGACAGCGCGCTCAAGAGACCAATTGAGGTTACAAGGCTGTGGGAATTTAAGGATGTGCGGGAAGCAGCTGACATGAGCAAAGTCGGCGAGCGGCAGGTGAGAGATGTTCAGACGGAGTGCACTGCCAGAGGTGAGCGGGCCGACAGAAGGCGCTGAAGTGGCAGCCGGTTCTGTTGTCCGGTCCCAAGGCCGCTCGCAGTCACCCGAGCTGCTTCCTTACCTGGAAGTGGCGGCCAGTTCTGCTGTTCGTGCCCGGAGTGCTGCAGCAGCAGTGAGTGAGTTACTGACATGATCTCCGATCCCCTCCTTCTCAACACTCCTGCCCTCCCCGCATATTTAACCCCTGGCACAGACTCTCCACACGCTGAGAAAGGAACTCTCCCTCCAATTGGTCCCTTGAATTAGTATTGTCATTCAATAAGATGATAACTGATTCAACTTGTCCCGGTGTGCTCCCGTTTTCCCCACCATCTCTCCACCTGCCTTCATCCTCCGTCCCCCACCGATTCAATAATTTAAAAATGAAGAAGATTTAGAAGCCTTGGGAAAATTTAATTGTTACTTCTTTTTATTTTTTATTTTTACGGAGAGAACAATCTGCGCATGCGCGGTTTAAGATTTTTTTTTAAAGCTGACTTACTGCCTACCTTGAGTAATTACTCACGGCACGTGCCTGACTAGAACATACATTTAACAACAGACTAAAAACAACAAAAGAAGAAAAGGACAAGACAGACCGTTGTCGAGGCTGCCGTCGTATGGCGCCACCCAGTGGAAATGATTTGAGCAAAATAAACTTGACTGACTAAACTCATTTCTCCCTCTAGGGAAAAGGCCACTGATGTTCCTGGATCCAAAGACAGCAAACTTCTACTTGATTCTGTCCGATGATCACAGAGCAGTAACTCTGGCTGACCAAGAACAGAGCTACCCGAATAACCCAGAGCGCTTCACCGATTATTACCAAGTGTTCTCTTGTGAAGCCATTTCCTCGGGATCCCACTGTTGGGATGCGGAGAGCGATGGGGAAGAATGGGGCATGGGGATTGTGTACGGCAGTATAAAGAGAGAGGGGCAGTACTCTTGGTTTGGGGAAACCACTCACTCGTGGTGTTTATATTTGAGTGCTGATTCAGTTGTTTTCTGGCATGATAATGAACGCACTGATATCCCAGTTATCCCATCTCAGAGTAGGATTCGGGTTCAATTGGATTATGAGTCTGGGATTGTGTCATTTCACCACGTCACTGATTCTCTGACACTTTTACACTCATTTCATAGCACCTTCACTGAACCCGTATTTCCAGCATTTTGTTGTTATAGCAGCTCACTCAAACTGTTGAATTAATCCTGGCTGTTGAGATTATTACTTTGTTAATTTGTGCCCTATGTATGGAAACAATTATAAATTCTAATAAAGTTTGAAGTGCTGATTGATTGAACAAATGTGAGCATATCAGAGAGAGTTAGTATACATGTGTCAAAGCAGGTTATATCTTCTTGCGTATGGCGTGCACAGCTTAAAGTTGTAGGACAACTTGATCTATTTGTTTGTGCACGTCAGGTTGATTGCATTAGTCGAAACAGGGTGGACCATGTGAAGGTTGCAATCCCCCACCCCGGTAGGTTATATTTGGGGCGGTCAATTCAATAGTTTCATCTAATTCAATAGTCGATTCCAATCTAGTCGCGTTTATTGTCATATGCACAAGTGTGGTGAGGTACAGGTACAATGCTTGCAGCAGCATCACAGACATGTGGACACGTAACACACAAACATAAATTATGCGTAAATTACATCTAAATTCTACAAGACTGAAGAAAGACGCCAAAAAAATACAATTGTGCAAAATGCAATTGAAAAACAAGTCATAGTGCCAGAGTGGTCCGTCATGTTCCATCGCTGAGGTAAGCTGTATCTGAATCTAGTGGTGTGTGACTATAGACGGGTTACTTTACTTACTAACCAGTGCTTTATTATCAGAAGCTCTGCCTACTACCACACTATTCATATTATCGCAACCCGTCATGTGCAGTCAGTCTATGCTGCTGTACAGTAGAAGCAACTTGCTATCGTGTGCTATATGTGCTTATCAATAAATACCATTGTACCAACCTTTGTACCATGTTTGTGAGTATGTGTGAGTTACTTGACATGATGTCAGACGTGTTTGACCCACTCCGTGTTTAAGTATTTCGGTTTTTATTTAAGTATATGGTTTTATTTTGTTTTCACCTGATTTATCCATCCACTCGTGTTGCCATGGCCAACTCTCTTTGCAAGCCTGACCTTCTGATTTTTTACTCCAACATCACTGAACGTTGATGTGTTTTTGAGCGTGATTTCAACCATTACATCTGTGCTGCTCATTGCAACGCTCCACCAGAACACTGTGCCTCTATACTTCTCAACATCGCTGGCCCTGAAGCTATCAAACATGAGAACGTTTCGACTATGCACCAGCAGTTCTGGATCACAACAACCAAACTGTGGTGCCTGCTGAAACTATTGATGAGGTCTTGCTCACCAAATTCAGACAGCTGTGTGACCTTCGTGCCAACCCCATACTTGAACGTACTAAGTTCTTTGCTCGATACCAACAACAAGGTGAGCCAGTAGAAAATTAAAATAGCTGCCGTTTTGCTAATCTGTGTGATGAACTCATCCGTGACTGACTGGTGGGTGGACTACTCAGTGATAAAGTATGCGATGAATTGCCCCACGATACTGAACTGACCCTGGCCCGAGCTGAACATTCTTGTCGGATTGCTGAAATCACGGCTTCTCACATCAGGTCATTGGGCCCCGGACCGCATTCCTCATACCGTGTCAATGCTACTAACGCTTCCTACTGTAACCAGCATTCACAGCCCCACACACCATCTCGACAATCTCAAAGATTTATTGAAAAGTGTCAACTCGACCCTGAAGTTTCACTACATGTCAATAAAACCATTGCTGTTGCAAAGATCGACACTGGTGCCAAATGCAATGTCATGTCATTATCCAAATTTAAACAGATCAGAAATGCCGAATGTATTGTAAACACTTTGGCCACTTTGCTAGCCTACGGAGGAGGGGAGGTGCACCCACTTGGAGAAGCTGAGCTGAACTGCCGCCTGGAGTCACAAGCTCACAAGCTGAACTTTTTCATTGACCGTGGGAAAGTTGCCACTCTGCTTGGCATTAACGCGTGCCAGGATCTAGGACTGGTAACTTTTGGGCCAGCTGTCCATCAAATATCTCCTGCCGAGGGCTCCACCCAGCAGATACTTTCCCAGTACAAGGAACTATTTGACGACAAGCTTGGGAAGATGCCCATCAAATACAACATCGTCACTGATACAAATGTCTTACCAGTG
This sequence comes from Malacoraja senta, assembly GCA_038087875.1. Taxonomy (NCBI): domain Eukaryota; kingdom Metazoa; phylum Chordata; class Chondrichthyes; order Rajiformes; family Rajidae; genus Malacoraja; species Malacoraja senta. Next base: position 8,292 of record JAXLNO010000889.1, on the reverse strand, counting down.
GTTCGAGCACCACACCGCATTCCACATGCCATGCACGACAGAGTACACAATGAGCTCCAGTGAATGGTGACCCTGGGTGCCATTGCCATGGTCACTGACCCTTCGACTGGGTTTCAGCCATGGTGGTTGCAACAAAGGAAGAAATCCGAATCTGCATCAACCTCAGTGACCTGAACACAGCGATCAAACGGCCGCACTACCCAATGAGCACATTAGAGGATGTTGCTGCCCAGCCATGTTTTCTGTTCTGGATGCCAAAAGTTTGTTCTGGCAGCTCCTGCTGGACCCCGACTCGTCCAATGTTTGGCACCCCCTTTGGCCGCTACAAATTTGTGCAGATGCCCTTTGGCATTAACTCTACCAGCGAGGTATTCCAACGCACAATGGAACAATTTTTTGCGGGGTATCCATGCACCATTATTGTCGACAATATTCTCGATGCTGGACGCAACATGACTGAACATGATGCCAAGTTTAAAAAAGTACTGGACCGTGCTAAAGACATCCATCTCAAGCTCAACCCTATAAAATGCAGATTTTGTGTCAAAGAGGTCCATTATGTCAGACAAGTATTCACCAGTGAATACCGTTTTGCTAATCTGCACCCCTCCAAGACCACTGCCATCAACGAGATGCCAGCTTCCACTGACGTTACGAGTTTACAGAGATTCCTGGGAATGGTCAACTACTTGGGGAAATTCACTCCCAACTCAGCGAAATATCTGCTCCCCTACGACAACTGACTCACAAAGACATTGCCTGGTCCTGGTACCCACAACACCAGAGAGCTTTTGAAATCCTCAAGTTCCAATTGTCCAGTGCTCCAACCCTCGCCCACTTTGCTTTGAAGTTACCGTTGACGCTCATGTGTGATACCTCCGAATATGGACTTGGAGCTGCTTGGCTACAGACTTCCGCCGAAGGTGACTGCAGACCTGTTGCTTACGCCTCCCGCACCCTATCTGAGACTGACCAACGTTATGTACAGATCGGAAAGGAATTACATGCCGTGGTTTTTGCCTGCACCAAATTCAAGGACTTTATTTTTGGCAAGTCCGTGACTGTTGAAACAGACCATGGTCACCATTCTGAACAAACCCATTCATGCTGCTCCGGCTCGCCTGCAACGGATGATGATGCAGCTACAGTGTTTCGATTTCATCATAGTCCACAAAAGGGGTAAGGACATGCACCTAGCTGACACGCTATCAAGAGCCCCACGTAAAACCTGCGAACAAAAGCCGTCAGAACAAGACCAGTTCACAGTAATGATGGGGTCATACGTACCTACTGAATGCCTAAGCAGCCTGGCAGAGCACACGGCTGCAGATACAACTCTACAACTACTGTCCTCAGTCATCCGGCGTGGCTGGCTGGATAAACAACATCGTGCCCCACTTGCGATTCGCTCATACTACCTGGTTCGTGACGAACTGCTACTGCAGGACGATGTCATCATCAAGGGTCACAATGCAGTCATCCCAGCTGTTCTATGGGACAAGTACTTTGACACCGTTCACAGGGGCCACCCCGGCATGGAAGCAACCTTACTATGAGCAAAGGGCATGTTTTACTGGCCCGGGATGACCAAGTATGTGCGCGAGAAAGTTAAATCCTGCGCTGTCTACAACAGCCTGACGCCACACAAACAGAAGCAGCCCTTGCTCTCACACCCTGTTCCTCCTCTGCCGTGGTCCACAGTCGCTACTGACATATTTGCGTGGCGTGGCAAACATTATCTGGTTCTCGTTGACTTGTATTCGGGTTGGTTCGAAATCGACCTGCTCCAAAGCATCACATCCGATACAGTCATCCAAAAGCTGTCATGCCACTTCTTCATACACGGCGCCCCTGCACGCCTCTTGTCAGATTACGGCAGTCAGTTCACCAGCTAGTGCTTCAAAAACTTTGCTCGACGATGGGATTTCTTGCCGTCACCAGCAGTCCTGAACTTCCACAGTCAAACGGACTTGCAGAACGGGCTGTCCAGAGCACAAAAGAATTCATGGAGTGCTCACACCTTGCCAAATCAGAATTTGGTTGAGTCCATACCTCAAATTCTCCTCTGGCAACTTGTTCCATATAACAATCATGCGCTGTGTGAAAAAGGTTGTCCACCTCCTCCACTTTTTCTCCCTTCACCTTTAACCTATGTCCTCAGGGTCTTGATTCCCCAACTCAGGGTAAAAGACTGTGCATTTATCCTATCTATTCCTAATCGTATTCATCTCTATAAAATCACCCCCTCATCCTGTACTCCAATGGATAAGGTCCTAGCCCTTGAGTCCTGGCAACATCTTAGTCTTGCAGCTGCCTGCAATCTTCTGGCATATTTGCTCTTCTAATTCTCATTGACTATTTTGGACCCCATGGCACAGTCCCAACAAGGTAATCATCCCCTTATTATTTCTCAGCTCCACCCATATAGCCTCTTTGGACAATCCAACCGTAATGTCATTTGGACTACTGCCATGACATTCTCCTTAATCAATATAGCAACAACCCCTCTTTTGTTTTACCCCCACTGTAGCACCTGTATGAATGGATGAATGAATAAGTTTATTGGCCAAGTATTCACATAGAAGGAATTTGCCTTGGTGCTCCGCCCGCAAGTGACAACATGACATACAGTGACAGTTAAGAATGATACATTAAATATTAAACATTAATAATAAAACATTATTGATTAAACTTGTGAATTAAATAAAATACCAGAGCAAAAGGAGGCTACAGATTTTTGGTTATTGATTAGAGTTACTACTAGTGGAAAAAAACTGTTTTTATGTCTGGCTGTGGCAGCTTTGACAGTCCGGGGTCACCTTCCAGAGGGAAGTGATTCAAAGAGTTTGTGGCCAGGGTGAGAGGGGTCAGAGATGATCTTGCCCGCTCACTTCCTGGCCCTTACAGTGTACAGTTCGTCAATGGAGGGAAGGTTGCAGCCAATAACCTTCTCAGATGATCGGACGATTCGCTGCAGCCTCCGGATGTCGTGCTTGGTGGCTGAGTCAAACCAGATTCCTCCCCATCCTGGATCAGTCCAATCAGGGTTGTGTCGTCCGCAAACTTGAGAAGCTTGACATAGGTGTCTGTGGAGGTGCAGTCGTTGGTGTAGAGAGAGTAGAGGAGAGCAGAGAGTATGCAGCCTTGCGGTGCTCCTATGCTGTATCCTGGAACATTAAGCTGCCAGCCTTGTCCCTTTCTTTGCCAGGTTTCCGTAAAGGCTGTCGCATGTATCTATCCACCCCCTGAGTTCATCTGCCTTACCCATCAGGCTCCCCACATTGAACTAAATGCAATTCAATCCAATAGTCCTTCCTGCCATGCTCCTGCCTATTCTGTCCACTGAAGTTTCTTTCATCACCTGTCATACTGATTCCAGGCTCACACCTGCCTCAGTCCTGCATTCAATCCTGCCCCTCCCCCTCCCCCACCAATCTAGTTTAAACCCACCTGTGTAGCAGCAGCATACCTGCCTGCCTGGATGGTGTGTTTAAGAAAGAACTGCAGATGCTGGAAAAATCGAAGGCAGACGGAAAATGCTGGAGAAACTCAGCGGGTGTGGCAGCATCTATGGAGAGAAGGAATTGCTGACGTTTCGGGTCAAGATCCTTCTTCAGACTGATGTCGTGGAGGGGGGGGGGAATAAAGGAAGTAGGCGGAGAAAGTAGGATGTGGGAGAGCTGGGAAGGAGGAGGGGAAGGAAAAAGAAAAGCAAGGGCTTTCTAAAATTAGAGAAGTCAATGTTCATACCGTTGGGGTGTAAACTACCGAAGCGAAATATGAGGTGCTGTTCAATTTGCGCTGGGCCTCACTCTGGCAATGAAGGAGGCCCAGGACAGAAAGGTCAGATTGGGAATGGGAGGGGGAGTTGAAGTGCTGAGCAACCAGGTGATCAGGTTGGTTAAGACGGACTGAGCGGAAGGAGGTGTTCAGCGAAGTGATCGCCGAGCCTGCGCTTTGTCTCGCCGATGTAGAGAAGTTGACACCTGGAACAGCGGATGCAGTAAATGAGATTGGAGGAGGTGCAAGTGAACCTCTGCCTCACCTGGAAAGACTATTTGGGTCCTTTGATGGAGTCAAGGGGTGAGGTAAAGGGACAAGTGTTGCATTTCCTGCGGTTGCAGTGAAAATACCCGGGGAGGGGGTGATTTGGGTGGGAAGGGACGAGTTGACCAGGGAGATACGGAGGGAATGGTCTCTGCGGAAAGCAGAAAGGTGTGGAGATGCGAAGATGTGGCCCGTGGGATCCCATTGGAGGTGGTGAAAATGTCAGATGATTATATGTTGTATGCGACGGCTGATGGGGTGGAAGGTGAGGACAAGGGGGATGGGAAGCAGATAGAAGATGGGAACCCCCGTTCCCTAAAGAATGAGGACATCTCTGATGCCCTGGTCTGGAACACCTCATCCTGGGCGCAGATGCGACGTAGATGGAGGAATTGGGATTAGGGGATAGAGTCCTTACATGAAGCAGGGTGGGAAGAAGTGTAGTCAAGATAGCAATGGGTCAGTGGGTTTGTAGTAGATGTCGGTCAGTAGTCTATTGCCTGCGATGGAGATGGTGAGATCTAGAAATGGTAGGGAGATGTCGGAAATGGTCCCGGTGAATTTGAGTGCCGGATGGAAATTAGTGGTGAAATGGATGAAGTCAGTGAGTTCTGCATGGGTGCAGGACGTAGCACCAATGCAGTCGTCAATGTAGCGGAGGTAGAGTTCAGGGAGAGGGCCAGTGTATGCCTGGAACAGGGATTGTTCGACATACCCTACAAGGAGGCAGGCATAGCCTGGGGCCCATGTGCGTGCCCATAGCTATGCCTTGGATTTGGAGGAAATGGGAGGAGTCAAAGGAGATGTTGTTGAGGGTAAGGACCAGCTCTGCTAGACGGAGGAGAGTTCCCCTCCACTTCAGGTGTAACCCATCCCTCGTACAGCATCACTTCTGCCCCAGAAGAGATCCCAATAGTCCAAATATATGAATCCCCTGCACCACTGCATTCATCTGTCCTATCTTCCTGTTCCTACCCTCACTAGCACGTGGTACCAGGAATAATCACAGAGATCACTACCCTGGAGGTCCTGCTTTTTAACCTTTTGCCCAACTCCATATAATCTTTTACAGACACAAGATGCTGGAGTATCTCTGCAGGACAGGCAGCATCTCTGGATAGAAGGAATGGGTGACGTTTTGGGTCTCGGCCCGAAACGTCATCCATTCCTTCTCTCTGGGGATGCTGCCTGTTCCGCTGAGTTACTCCTGCATTTTGTGTCTATCTTCGGTTCTTCTTCTTGCATCTTCTTGCGTTTGGCGTGCACAGCCGAAAGTTGTAGGACAATGTTCTATTTGATCTTATTTGATTGTGCACGCCAGGTTGATTGCATTCGTCGAAACAGGGCAGACCACGTGAAGGTTGCAATCTCCCACCCCATATCTTCGGTTTAAACCAGCAAATGCAGTTCCTTCCTATCCATATAATCTTTTTGCAGGGCATCATTTTTCCTACCTATGTCAGTTGTGCCAGCATGCACAATGACTTCTGGCTGCTCACTCTTCCAATCAAAGTGATTGTGTGGCTCCATCAGGCAATCCACCATTCTGAAGTGGGAAGCTGATAGACAATGGCTGGCAGAAGCTGACAGACAAAGGCTTACAGTGTAGGTCAATAGGTAATAGTTACCACAAAAAATGAAAAATAAAATACTCTATCACAGGATCTAACAGGATTTGAGGAGCATTCATAATGGTTTCATAATCAAACGTTCATCTAAGCTTCACCTCATAGCACCAAAAGTTCCTTTTCAATTTCCTGAAAATGTTTGGTTCATTGGACAGTAGCTTGATAAGATGATGTGACAAATGGATGGATAGAGGTGATCGTTCATCGTGGATTTCCAAATTCTATTTGTTCATGAGATCAAATAGCTTAAATGTCTTGAGAGCAGTCAGTGTTACGGACAAAGAGGTGCTGAAGGTACTACCGTGTATGAAGGTAGACAAATCTCCGGGGCCTGATCAGGTATATCCGAGGACATTGTGGGAAGCCAGAGAGGAAATTGCGGGAGCTCTGGTTGAAATTTACGAGCCGTCTTTAAATACAGGAGAGATTCCGAAAGACTGGAGGTTGGCAAATGTGCCTCTATTCAAGAAGGGCTGCAGGAAAAATGCTGGGAACTATAGGCCAGTGTGCTTAACAGCTTACTAGAGGGTATTCTGAGGGATAGGTTATACTAGCATTTCGATGAGCAAGGGCTGATTAGGGATAGTCAGCATGGGTTTGTGCATGGGAGATCGTGTCTCAAAAATCTGATTGAGTTTTTTGAAGACATGACCAAAAATGTCAATGAGGGCAGAGTTGTAGATGTTGTATATATGGACTTCAGCAAAGCATTCGACAAGGTTACCCATGGTAGGCTGCTCTGGAAGGTTAGATCGCATGGGATCCAAGGAGAGATACAGTAGCTGAATGGATAAACAATTGGCATCATTGAAGGAACCAGAGGGTGATGGTGGAAGGTTGCTTCTCGGACTAGAGGCCTGTGACTAGTGGTGTGTCTCAGGGTTCGGTGCTGGGCCCGCTACTTTGTCATCTACATCAATGATTTGGATGAGAACATACATGGCAAGATTAGCAAGTTTGCAGATGATACAAAAGTGAGTGGTTTTGCAGATAGTGAAGATGGTTATGAAGCAGGTTCTTGACCGATTGGCCAGGTGGGCTGCGGAATGGTTGATGGAATTTAATACAAATAAATGAGGTGTTGCATTTTGTGATGTCTAACATGGGCAGGACATAGACAGTGAATGGTAGGGCTCTGGGTAGAGTTGTAGAGCAGAGGGATATATGAGTGCAGGTGCATAGTTCCCTGAAGTTGGAGTCGCAGTTAGATCAGGTGGTCAAAAAGGCTTTTGGCACATTGGCCTTCATTAGCCAGAGTATTGAGTATAGAAGTTGGGAGATCATGTTGCAGTTGTATAAGACGTTGGTGATGCCACATTTAGAGTATTGTGTTCAGTTCTGGGCACCATGTTATAGGAAAGATGTTGTCAAGCTGGAAAGGGTACAGAGAAGATTTACGAGGATGTCGCCAGGACTAGAAGGTCTATGTTACCAGGACTAGAGCTATAGGCAGAGGTTGAGAAGGCTGGGACTCTGTGGATGTATTGGACAAGCTGCCAGAGTAGGTGGTTGAAGCAGGGACTATCCCAACATTTAAGAAGCAGTTATACAGGTTCATGGATAGGACAGGTTTGGAGGGATATGGACCAAATGCTGGCAGGTGGGACTAGTGTAGCTGGGACATGTTGGCCAGTGTGGGCAAGTTGGGTCGAAGGGCCTGTTTCCACACTGCATCGTTCTATGACTCTATGACTGTCTCAATGTGACTGGTGGTAAATCAGCAAACAGTTCAATTAGCAAGACTGTTGCTAAACTACATTGAAACGACTAGTAATAAATTGATTAAATAGCAATAATTTCATACTAACTCTGTAAGACCAAATATCATTCACAGATAAGTAATGGAACTAGAATTAATTTATTAGGCCTGAAGTAATTCGATTCCATTAGGAAAACTAGCATTGAGCCGGTTTACAATACGACACAATAGAACTTTATCCCAGGAGAGAAATTATCTGCCGACAGTCGTAAAAACACAAAATACATGAAACATGAAATTAAAGTGACGAGTGGAAATGTTTGGGGGATGTGCAAAGATTGGGGAGTTTGGGGGGGGGGGGGGGTTGGGAGGGATCAGTCTCAGTCTACCCCACGACAGAAGGAGGAGGAATAAATACGTTTATATAAATTTAAAGCAGAAGAGCAACAATGGAATATCAGCAATAAGGCAGGAGAATCTCATTTAGTATCAAACTTTGGAAATGTCACCACTTTCAGTTTGTTTGGTAACACGATGATGAGGTTAAGATCACTGTTTTCTAATTTTCTAATAACATTTCTGATAAACAGTGTTCAAGACTTTTTTTGCTGCAGATATGGGCGTCTTGGTATTGGTCTCTCTCAACCAAGACCTGGAGCAGGATAGCAGGAAGGCAAGTCCTTCTTCCCAGTTAGACACAAAATGCTGGAGTAAATCAATGGGTGAGGCAGCATCTATGGAGAGTAGGAATGGCCGATGTTTCGGGTCAAGACCATTCTTCAGACATCCTTCGTCCCAGTAGTGGCTAATGGAGGAGAGATTAAAGATTTTAGCGCAAAAGGTTACTGTCAAGTGTTTCCTCATCTTTAATGTCCCACTGTTTCCCCCTTCCCCGACAAGGTTTTTTATCCCAGAATG
>JAXLNO010000888.1:0-26694 GCA_038087875.1 Malacoraja senta | reverse complement strand
GCATGTTGGGATTTTGCCCAGAAGCACAATTTTGTCACAATGGTATAATAAAAACCAGAAATGCCTTAAACTCCAGGATGTAAGAGTGAACAATTCAGGAAAGTGGCACTAAGTGAACTTAAATGGAAAAAGTGTGAAACACGTCCACAGTCGGAATTGGGCACCTACTGACGTGAAATTAATAAACTCTGAAAACCCTGACCTCCAGGTTCAGGAACAGCTTCTTCCCTCCAACCATCAGGCTCTTGAACACTCCATCACCAACGAAACTACAAACTACGAGCTGTCTTGGTTGCACCAGGGGCTTCGGGTTTTTATTACATTGATATTGTGTTTTTTACATGTATTCTTTTTTTCATGATTATGTTATCTATATGTACTAAGTTTACAGACCTGTTTTCCTGTTGCAAGTATGAATTTCACTAGATTGTTTTTTTGGTACATATGACAATTTAACACTCATGACTCTTGAAACAGCGAAAAGAATAACAGACTATAAAGAGAAACACACCTAAGGTAACACATGCATGTGTGCGTGCGTGCGTGTGTGTGTGTGTGTGTGCGCGACACGAGTGTTTGAATGTGTGTTTCTGAGAGAGGGAGAGAGATAGTAAATGAAAGCTACAGATACAGGCCACACAGTTGGTTTTCCAGCCTGCATTATGGTGAATTTATCACAAATAAAGTGGCATGACAAGTTGCCCTTTCCAACCTATGACTTTGCTCATGCAAAGTCTCAGCTTTAGTAGTCTTGACAGTCAATTGCAGTGCCTGTCAAATTGATGTAGTGACTAAATAATTGAATTATTTGTCCAGAGAATCCTAAAAACATGTAGAGTATTGTATTTAGATATTGATATTTATAGGTTAACTTGGCTGTAGTTGTAATCAATAATTCTATAATGAATAATTGCAAAAGTAATATTTGTGTTGAATATCATTTCTAAATTAGAATTGGAGAAAAAAAACCAAATGCAGTTACAAACTAGGATATAATTAGCATGCATCAAATATAAAAGACATCTCATCAACTTGCATGTACCTATAGCAGGGAAATATAATTTTATTTTCCATTATGATGGCATTTTGGCAAATAATGTCATAAGGTCATAAGGAATAGGAGTAGAATTAGGCCACTTGGCCCCTCAAGTCCACTCCACCATTCAATCACAGCTGATCTATCTCTCCCTCCTAACCCCATTCTCCTACCTTCTTCCCATAACCTCTGACACCTGTAATAACATTTATAGATAAGAAATTTACACCCAGGATAGTCCATGAAAGAAGTAAATATATTATAAAGAGAATATGATAACACAAACAACAAGTGTGGAATTTGTGAGGCTGAGCATAGTTATCCATTAATTGCTGCTGCCTTGAAAAATAGTCAGATATAGTTTTGTCATTCAGTTTCGGGGTAAATACATTGTTAGCAAAGCCAGAATTTATTTCTCATCCCTGGATGCCCTTGTGAATATGGCCAAGAGCTGCCTCCTTGAACTATTGAAGACCCTGTGGTGAAGATTCTCCCACTGTTTTGAGAGGCAGGGAGCTCCAGCATTTTAACCTAGGTCCCAATGAATGGTGATACTTGTGCAGATTGGGATAGTGCTTCATAGAATTGGAACATGTATATGAATCTCTGAGGCATCTCGGCTTCCTTTGTTGCTGTTAGTCTTCAGATGGCAAAGGGTAACAGGTTTCATCAATCAAATGTTATGACTCACTAAAAATCATACCAGAATTTATTTACTTTTACAATAAATATGTTACAGCTTTGAGATAATTACCCTTTCATAATATATTCTATTTATAATGGTCTTTTTTGTTTTGACATTTTTGTAATAATTATTCCTTTCCTTGTCTTCTTCAATCCAATTGGTATTTATATAACATGAAAATGTGGCAGGGTATTAGAATATTTTACAAGTCTAAGGCATAGGTTTTGAGGCATTGAAGTTCTATTGCAATATTTTATTGCTTTATGTAACGGAATTTTATGTAAAATCTGAGCAATATTTTCTTTATGTATCATACAAATGTGCAAATTAACCGGGTTGGCCTGGAACTCCCTGCCCAATAAGAATTGTGCGAATATCTTCAACTAGTGATGTCTTCACTCTCTATAGGTCTTCACTCTCCTGAGCAGGCTAGGACTTTATTCCTTCAAGCGCAGGAGGATGAGGGGTAACCTTAGAGATGTGCACAAGATCATGAAAGGAATAGATCGGGTAAATGCAGAGTCTTTTCCCACAGTAGGGGAATCAAAAATCAGAGAAGATAGGTTTAAGGTGAGGGGAAAAGATTTAATAGGAACTGGAGGAGTGATTTTTTTACCCTAAGGGTGGTGGGTATATGGAACAAATTGCCAGAGCAAGTATTTGAGGCAGGTACTATCTTAACATTTAAGAGACATTGGGCAGGTACCTGGATAGGACAGGTTTAGAGGGATGTGGGCCAAGTGGGGGCAGGTGGGACTAGTGTAGATACATAGGTACATAGATACATAGATACATAGATACATAGAATATAGGTGCAGTAGACCATTCGGCCCTTCAAGCCATTCAATGTGATCATGGCTGATCATCCACAATCAGTACCCTGTTCCTGCCTTCTCCCCATACCCCTTGATTCCGCTTGCCCTAAGGGCTCTATCTAACTCTCTTTTGAATGCACCCAGTGAATCGGCCTCCATTGCCTTCTGAGGCAGATAATTCCACAAATTCACAACTCTCTGTGTGGAAAAAGTTTTCCTCATCTCAGTTCTAAATGGCCTACCCCTTATTCTTAAACTGTGGCTCCTGTTATCTCACTTTTCAAGAAAGGAGGGAGAGACAAAGTAGGGAATTATAGACCAGTTAGCCTGACATCAGTGGTGGGGAAGATGCTGGAGTCGATTATCAAAGATGTAATAACAGCGCATTTGGAAAGCAGTAACAGGATCGGTCCAAGTCAGCATGGATTTACGAAGCGGGAAATCATGCTTGACAAATCTTCTGGAATTTTTTGATGATGTAACATGTAAAATGGACAAGGGAGAGTCAGTGGATGTAGTGTGCCTGGACTTTCAGAAAGCCTTTGAGAAGGTCCCACACAGGAGATTAGTGGGAAAAATGAGAGCACATGGTATTGGGGGTAGGGTATTGACATGGATAGAAAATTGTTTGGCAGACAGGAAACAAAGAGTCGGGATTAACAGGTCCCTTTCAGAATAGCAGGCAGTGGGGGTACCGCAATGCTCGGTGCTGGGAACGCAGCTATTTACAATATACATTAATGATTTAGATGAAGGAATAAAAAGTAACATTAGCAAATTTGCAGATGACACAAAGCTGGGTGGCAGGGTGAACTGTGAAGAGGATGCAATGAGGATGCAGAATCATTGGACAGGTTGGCTGAGTGGGCAGATGCATGGCAGATGCAGCATAATGTGGATAAATGTGAGGTTATCCACTTTGGTGGCAAGAACGGGAAGGCAGATTATTATCTGATTGGTGTCAGGTTAAGAAATGGGGAAGTACAATGAGACCTGGGTGTCCTAGTACATCAATCACTGAAAGTAAGTATACAGGTACAACGGGCAGTGACAAAAGCTAATGGCATGTTGGCCTTCATAATGAGAGGAGTTGAGTATAGGAGCAAATAGGTCCTTCTGCAGTTGCACGGGGCCCTGGTGAGACCACACGTGGAGTATTATGTGCAGTTTTGGTCTCCTAATTTGAGGAAGGACATTCTTGCTATTGAGGGAGTGCAGCGTAAGTTCACAAAGTTAATTCTCGGGATGGCGGGACTGTCATATGATGAAAGAATGGAGCGATTGGGCTTGTATTCACTGGAATTTAGAAGCATGAGAGGGGTTCTTATAGAAACATATACAATTCTTAAGGGATTCGACAGACTAGATGCAGGAAACATGTTACCGATGTTGGGGCAGTCCAGAACCAGGGCCACTGTTTAAAAATTAGGGGTAGGCCATTTAGAACTGAGATGAGGAAAAACTTTTTCACACAGAGAGTTGTGAATTTGTGGAATTCCCTGCCTCAGAAGGCAGTGGAGGCCGATTCACTGGATGCATTCAAAAGAGAGTCAGATAGCGCTCTTAGGGCTAGTGGAATCAAGAGGTATGGGGAAGGCAGGAACGGGGTACTGATTGTGGATGATCAGCCATGATCACATTGAATGGCGGTGCTGGCTCGAAGGGCCGAATGGCCTACACCTGCACCTATTGTCTATTTATCTATGTATCTATGTATCTACACTTTTTCAAGCATGATTTCGTAAATCCATGCTGACTTGGACCGATCCTGTTACTGCTATCCAAATGCGTCGTTATTACATCTTTGATAATCGACTCCAGCATCTTCCCCACCACTGATGTCAGGCTAACTGGTCTATAATTCCCTACTTTGTCTCTCCCTCCTTTCTGGAAAAGTGAGATAACATTAGCTACCCTCCAATCCACAGGAACTAATCCAGAATCTATAGAACATCAGAAAATGATCACCATAGCTTGAACAAAGAGGTATCGACAGAGTGCAGAGTATAATTGTTGAGAATAGAAGGTAAATGTTAATACTGCATTCATGAGATGTTCAGATATAGGATACATTTTCTCTGTTCAAGGGTCAAATACCCGATTTCAATAAATTCAGTTGACTGAACAAACTTAATACAAATTTCAAAAAGTTATAAAGTGAATTATCTTCAAAAGCATGTTGTAAATATGTTACATTTTCCCCACCGCTTGTTTCCAAATGTTCTCCCCCTAAACACCCAACAGCATTGCGAGAGTATCTTCAATACATGGACTATTGTCTGTTTGGAGGAACCCCCATATCCTGTAAATGAATGTAGTACAACATTAATGATAATGAATTAAGTACCATTGAATAAAGTACCATTGGACCATCACACGGGTAGAATGGTCTAAAAGGGGGAGTCCAGAATCAGGTGTCACAGTTTGAGAATAAGGGGCCATTTAGGTCTGAGATGAGGAAAAAAAAATTACCCAGAGAGTTGTGAATCTGTGGAATTCTCTGCCACAGAAGGCAGTGGAGGCCAATTCACTGGATGTTTTCAAGAGAGTTATAGATTTAGCTTTTAGAGCTAAAGGAATCAAGGTATATGGGGAAGTAGCAGGAACGGGGTACTGAATTTAGATGATCAGCCATGATCATATTGAATGGCAGTACTGGCTCGAAGGGCCAAATGGCTTACTCCTGCATCTATTTTTGTATGTTTCTATGTTTCTATGAAACAGAACTGATTTGAACTGAAGTAAACAAACCTTATTCTTTAATTGAAGCAAGAGAATTAAATAAAAGGAAAAAGAGAACAGTAAAATAGATGTTTGTGAAAATCCCAAGCAGGAAGATGTGGTCCTGGTGACTGGAGTAGCATGAAAGCCCCACCTCTGGAGTTCCTGACAGACTTTGATGGAAAACAACATTTGAAATGGAGCTTCTATTGAAGCGTTGAGAATTTTTTTTAACTGTCTGTGAGTAAATAGTTTACTAAAAATTAAACGTTTTTTTAAAAACTCAAACATTGCAAAATCATTAAGAACAAAAAAGCCCAATTTCCCCAATTCCATGTTGAAATGAGCAAGTCGTCTGATCCTACACCAAGTCTAAACGTGCGCAATGCTGAGAAATCCCAGTAAGGCTAAGTCCCAACATTGGACTCTATGAGCAACATCTGTTTCTCAAGGAATTCTGGTCTTGCACAAAATTCATGTTTAGATTTAGATTTAGGTTTATTATTGTTATGTCAATTGAGGATTAGTGAAAAGGTTAGTTTTGCATGCTATCCAATCAGATCGGATAATACTGTACATAAATACAATCAAGTCAAACTCAAGTACAATAGGTAGAGCATAGGGGAAGATTAAAGGGCCTGTCTCACTTTGCAATTTTTTTCGGCAACTGCGAACGTCAGCGACTGACGCCCGTAGTCGCCCTAAAAACTATCAAGTTGTACGACACTCCGCGTCACCGTCACGTCAAGCTACGACACTCCGTGTCACCCGCCTTCACAACACAAGAAGGTTACACCGAAGTATAATAATCATATTAGAAATGAACTTATCGACAATAAATCTAAGGACTAATAACTTTTAAAGAAATAAATTGTTTATTTAACGTCAGCGTCACCGGGCGTCACCCGCAGGACAGCATACGTCAGCGTCACCGGGCGTCACCCGCAGGACAGCGTACGTCAGCGTGTGACAGGGCACACAACATGATAAGACACCCAGATGTCGCCTAAAGATTTTGAACATTCCAAAATCCAGGGGCGGCAGGAAGACACCGCGCGTCACCACATGCGTCACCCCGTGCTCCGACCATGCTGCATCAACCTCTTTTCAGGCTGTCGCCGAAAATGTCGCCCAAGTGGGACAGGCCCAATAGAGTGCAGCACATTGCTCTCAGCTTTGTAGCACATTAGTTCCCTAGACAAAGTCCAATGCTGCAATGGGGGAGGTCTGTGCTACTCCACCACTTCTGTTGGAGAGGCTGGGATCTCATAATTCTTTTTATACCCCCTGGCTCACATTCAGCAATATTTAATCTTGTAACTATATAGATGAAATAACACAGATATGGGGAGGAAAATAGCACGTGGTCCATTTATGCGACTGAACTAAGAGCTCTGGGATCAAATTTCCCGAAGCTACACGTAGGCTGATAAAATCATTTAAAAAAATGCAATTTTAACTTTGAAGTCACATGACAAAATATATGTACAGTGAAGATATTATGAGCAAAATACCACACTTATGAAGTCATTCTCTGGTAAGAAATAGAGAGAAAATGGCAACAAAAATTAACAGCATTGAGGTGCAGAAGAATATTGGGATATAACTCCATAGCTCGCTGAAAGTGATGACACAAGTCATCCACAGGACACTGTGGCCACTGGCAGCACAGTGGCGCAGCGGTAGAGCTGCTTATTCACTGTGCCAGAGACCCTGGTCAATCCTGACTACGGGTGCTGTCTGTGCGGAGTTTGTATGTTCCTCCTGTGACCGTGTGGGTTTCTTCCGTGTGCTCCAGTTTTCACCCACATGCCAAAGACAGGTGCAAGTTTGTAGGTTAATTGGTTTCTAGCAATTGCCCCTAAAGTTTAGTTATGAAAATGAGATATCCAGGTGATCGATGGTTGGCTTGGACTCGGTGGGCTGAAGAGCATGTTACCACGCTGTATCTCTACACTGAAGAGAGATAGGGGAGAAATTTAAAGGAGATTTGAGGGGTACGTTTTTCACACAGAGGATGCTGATTATCTGGAACAGGCTGCAAGAGAATGTGGAAGAAGCAGATAAAATTGCCACATTTGAAAAATAATTTTGACAGGTATTTGACAGGAACAAACAGGAACACTACAGAGAGTGGTAGACATTGAGCACCAGTACTGACAGTGGCATGGTGGTGCAACGGTCGAGTTGCTGCCCGACAATGCTTGCAGTGCCAGAGACCTGAGTTCGGTCCTGACTACGGGTGCTGTCTGTACAGAGTTTGTACGTTCTCCCCGTGATCTGCATGGGTTTTCTCCGAGATCTTTGATTTCCTCCCACGCTCCAAAGACGTACAGGCTTGTAGGTTAATTGGCTTGGTATAAGTGTAAATTGTCCCTCGTGTTTGTAGAATGGTGTTACTATGCGTGGATCACTGGTCGGTGCGGACGAAGTGGACCAAAGGGCCTGTGTATCTCTATCTCTAAACTACTGACCTCCCCACCATCAAAGGGTTCACACACACTTTTGGTGGTGCCGATGATGGCTGCCATGGTGTACTGCTCCTTGCTGTTTTGACTGTGTTTGTTCATTTGTGTCATCTGTGAAAATCCCACAAGGATCACTTTCATGAGAGAGATACTCATCAACATCAGATATTCGGTACCTCCAAACATTGTTCCGGATTTCTCTCACACGCTGGATTATTTGGACACGGGGCTGTGGCTATGTTCAAGGTCTTGTGTTGGAGGAGGACCTGGGGGTAAGATCATCTCTGACCCCTCTCACCCTGGCCACAAACTCTTTGAAGCACTTCACCTCTGGAAGGCGACTCCGGATTGTCAAAGCCACCACAGCCAGACATAAAAACAGCTTTTTTCCACGAGCAGTAGCTCTACTCAACAGACAAAAGTCTGTAGCCTCCTACTGCTCTGGTATTTTATTTCATTCTTCTCATGTTTAAATTATAATGTTTTATTTTTAATTGTCTACTGCATATCGTGTTGTTACTTGCAAGCAAAGCACCAAGGCAAATTCCTTGTATGTATAAATACTTGGCTAATAAAATTTATTCAGTTCAATTCAATTCAATTTAGAAAGTGCTGCCTCATAAAGGCATCTAATATCACCAAATACCAACACCACCCCTGTTCAAACTCTCATTTTGCTCCTACCATTAGGGGGAAGATGCATGAGTCTGAAATCCATGACCACCAGGTTCAAGAATAGCTTCTTCCCAGCAACCATCAAACTCTTGAACACTGCACAACACTAATCAGCAACTATGATCTTCTATGTTCTTACACTAAGAACTGGTTTTGCACTATTGATTGCATTATTGATTATGATATATTTATTGTGATATATTTATTTGTGATTTATTGCATTAATGGGCCTGTTAAACTGCAGTAAGTAGGAATTTCATTGTTCCATGACTCGTCCTTATGACAATTAAACTATTTTGACTGTCTTAATTCTATTTCGATAGGAAAGGTATGGAAGGATGCCGGCATAATGCAGACAAATGGGATTAGTGGAGATAGGAATCACAATCTGTCTGGACGAAATTGGCCGAAATGGCCCATTTCTATGCTGTAAAATAGAAAGATTAAACGAGAACTTACCGTTTGAAGTTTGATCTTTATTTTATGAGAAGTTGAAGTGAGGGACTGCGTGAAGAGCCCACCAGACCGCAAGCGCGTCAATCTTCAGAGCAACTGTATGAAACCACAGACCACTTGCACGAACTTAAACTATAGAAAGATTAATAACCGTTAACTTACCAAATGATCTTTATGAGATTCAGGGTTGGGAGTGGAGGGCACGTAGTCCCTCACTTCAACTTTTCATAAAATAAAGATCAAACTTCAAACGGTAAGTTCTTGTTTAATCTTTCTATTTTATATCGAAGTCACGTGAGTGACTACGTGAAGCCTTCGAAGCTCTGTGGTTTCATGCAGTAAACCAATCTGTGTGTGAAACACTTAAACAGATAAACCATAAATGGTAGAAAAGACATGGGTTATTAACACATGATGCTAACTTGCATACATGTCCATTGCCCTTAATCGGACCACAGTCCCAATTGGCTTTGAGTTAGACGATCTCATGCAACACTGTTCAGAATTCTATCTGCAATCATCCAGGCATATTCAACCAAATGTTATAACTTCTGAAAGTGCACTATGTAAGCCTCCTGCTGTTGCAAGAAGATGATCAAATGGGAATATCCATTCTATTGGCTGCTAATGAGCCAGCCCCCTTGGAAGAATGAGACTTGAAATTATTTGAATTCACACCTGCTATTAGCTGCTTACACTCTATTCATGTTGAGATGGTCTGCACCAGCAATCTCTTGAGAACCTATTAAATAACAATGAAGAAACTATCCTTCGCATCATAGGTACTAGCAAGCTCAGTGTACCTGTATACATAATAACACCCCCAATCTCCGATCTGGTGGGTATGCTGTCAACTCCAAATTGTACCCAACCGTGCCCGTTTTGCTTTATGAGATCATTCCCATAACAAGCTACCCTCATGTCAGTTATGACCCAGAGACTGAGCCGGAGATTGAGTAAAGACTGTGTTCTTTGTGCTGAAATCAGTTGCTAAAAGCATAATCAACTTAAAAGATTCTGCTCCCATTAGGAATACAGTAGATGAATATCTGCATAATAATTTACTGATACACATTCCACACTACTATGAGTCTAGGCTTTAGAGTGTTCATATGAAAGACACCTTGCATAACATTAGTCAACAGTGGGTGAATAACCAATCATTTATTGTCCCACTTATGGTACTAGAGAGAATGACAAAGCAGCACAAGCAGTGTCAATTGTGCTATAACATAATCGCTTATCTAAGCCCAAACTGAAAGAAGCACAAACCTCTGATACTTCTGTTTAAAAGTACCTCACGTGTGTCTTCTTCACAAACTTCCCATACAACCGTGCAGAGCTAACTGCACGAGAAATAGGCTGAACTAGCCATCGCTCGTGACTTCGAAAAAATAGGAGCTTCTTTCAGCCGCCTTTTACAATGAACACCCTGAATGAGTAGGCCAAATTGGCACTATTAAAATTCATGTCGCCTCATCTTTAATATCGTAAGAGGCATCTACTGATAAAACTCCTGAGTCTTATCAGCTACAAAAGCATGTCGTCTATAAACTCCATGACACAATGCCCTTTTGATCTGAGTAGGGCAGCATTAGCTTTAGAATCTTTGTAAATAGCCTAGGCCTGAAGACAACCCCTAGGTAGAGCCTAAACTTTCCACCACTGGCTTTACCATCAAAAACACCAGATATCTCTGTGCCTCTCATGTATAGATATGGCAAAGTATGCATCTTCAAGATCGATTGAGGCCCTAAATCTTCAGAATCAGCTAAATTGCTGAAAGACAATTATCCATCTTAAACTGGTTAACCAAACACATGATCAGACTAGCCAAATCCTAACCTGATTTGGCATGCTCCACTTTTCATCAACCTTGAGAAAATATTAGAAATATACCCCTCTTGTTCTTGGGCAGACTACTCATCCTTTGTGAGATGTCTCTGTTTCCACTTGGATAACCATAGTTTCCTCTATTGACCATACGGACGGATATTTTGGCTTCTCTTGCCGCGGAGGATGTATCTATTTAGTTATTTATTTATCTATTTATTTATTTATTTATCTGTCTGTTTGTTTATTTATTTATTTATTTGTTTGTTTGTTTTTTCGCTCATATATAATCAGATCCTTATGACTAGAGCTGAAGCGCAACATCCACTTGATGTGGGAATACGAGTTCCCTGTCAACTCTTCACCATCAGAGTCACCACAAATCCTCAGCCTCCTTCCTCAGAGTGGAAAATAGCATAATGCAACCCTGAACCAGGAATTGCTCTGCAGTCCTCTGACTGAAACCAACTGTCTCAGTCGCCAGTGTGCGCAACACACTTTCTTCGACCAGCCACTCAATCGGGAATTCTGGTATTGAGAGCCTACAGATTATTATATATATATTTTCTATTCACAACATGAACCTGCAGGTCAGATAAAAAATGCTACATGCCAGACCGGCTTTCTGCTGGTAGCTACCTATCCCAGAGAGGATGGCAATTATGTTTCCAACGAACTGGCAACTCTACTAGCTGAGCTGAAAGAATTAAGAATGTGTTGAGGGAAACCTCAAACTACCTCACTCTACTGAGCAGCCTGATAACCTCAAACACAGATGTTGAAGCAGTGCTTCGCTGGTCAATATGTTCCATATGGCCAGCCAGTTCCAAGTTGGTCTACCCTGAACTGTAGCCAAACTGTTCCTACTTGGAACTTACAGAGGTTGCTATGCAAGGCACCCTGCCAATGTCTCTGCATCAACCTGCTCTTCTCCAGAGACAGTGAAAGGTACTAGACAGACCATGCTGCCAGTAAATCCAAACCTGGGGCGACAGACTGCTCCATTTCGGACTTTTACGGAGGTTAGTAAAGAGACCTTACCTGCCAGTGTCTCTGAGCCCAGGTCGACCTGTTTGTGGAGCTTCAGTGAAGTTCCATTGCAGACCATGTCTGACCACATCTTCAGCCCCACGCTTGCAAACAGCTCTTTCCCGGAGCTCAAAAGCGACATTGCTGTGCAAGGCACGCCTGCCAGCATTTCTGAGTCCAATGGGACAGACTGCTACTTCGGCCTACAGACTCTTTGGAGCCTTGCTGGAGCTTTACTGTGGAGGTCACGCTACCAGTTACTCCCAGCCTGGTTTGACAGGCCGCTCCTTCGGTCCCTTCTGCTCCTTCGGAACTTCAGCAGGGCTCACTGGACAGGTCACGCCTGCCATTACTGCAAGCCTGGTTCAACAGGCTGCTCTTGCGGGGCCATCTAGTGACTCCCGACTGCTCCTTTCCGGAGCTTCAACGGAGCTTCCTGCCCCTTGTATACAGGGGTGAAAACCCACCGGAATACTGGAGCTTTAACCACAAAGGATGGTACTCCACCCCCGCAGCCGCCTTAAATTCCCCCTGCAAGTCTTCAACTTGCTACACAAGTCCTCTCTGAAGAGATATTATGCAGGCTGCATGTTACTGGCCCTGTAAAAATGAGCCATTTTGGGAATTATCTCATGCCTTATAGCATTTTTGCGGAGGCAATAGCCCCAAATGTGTATTACAAAGAAGTGTTAATGCAGCTTTCTGCATTTCCGAGAGTTGAGACCCATCTACTGACTTTGCAAAAGGCCGTAATGACTCCAGTGAGCAGTTTTTGGACTCGCTGAAATAATTCTTTGCCTACATATCATCACTGAGATATCCCAACTGATGAATTTGACTTATGGAACATCCAAAAGTCTGGCAGTTATCTGGACTGGCATATTTCCCAGCCGTATCCAGCATATTCCCCTCCTTAGCTAATGAGAAGTTAAATCCCTGATGCTCTTAGCCAGATCTTCCTCCAGTGAATCTCCTATCCCCAAAGGGATGGCAAATATGTGACAAGAGCCAGTAGCTCCTTCATATGATTAAAATGAAGCATCCCCCATTAGTTAAAGGGATTCGAAGTCCTTATCGATATCCACATAGTTGGAGTCACCTATGTAATAATCTCCAACACTCACCTCTTCTGAAATATTATAACGCAACCCTGAGTCAGGTTTTGCTTCCCTTCTTCTGGGCGGAAGATATTATAACGCAACCCTGAACCAGGTGTTGCTTTCACAGGCATCTGACTGGCACAGCCTGTAAGTGTCTCCTGAGCCAGGAGCACATTTCCTTTTCCATTTTACTTATTTATTTATCTATTCATCCATTTTTTTTAAATTGATTTTTGTTTGTTTATTTATTTATTTATTTTTTACTCACTAGACAGCTTGCGCCTGCTAGTGACTCCTAGTCCGGCCTTGCTCCCTTCTGGAGCCTCAACGGAGTTTCTTAGGCGAGGAATATAACGCAACCCTGAACCAGGTGTTGCTTCCTCAGGCCTCTGGCTGACTCCCTTTCGGAGCTCCAAAGAAAGTGTCTGAACAGGCCTCGCCCGTCAGATGCTCCGAACAGCCGCCTGCTCCCGTGGAGCCCCAAAAACCGGAGGTGACTGTACGACCGCGCTAGTTACGTTTTTTCTCCCCAACAGCCGCCTGCTACCTCTCGGCGCCTCAATAGCGGTAGCTGCATGGGCCACGCCCATCAACTTTTCACGTTCGACCACCCTCCATGGCGGTAGCTGTGCGGCCGCTTCTCGAGTAGCTGCACTGGCCGCTGCCGTCAGCTTCTACAAGCCCGCTGTACCCAATTAATGGAGCAGCGGGCCGCTCCTGGAATAAAAAATTCCTTACCCACCGGAGCAGTTTCGAACTGCTCCGAATCCCGCGCCATGCGTAGACATATTGACGCGCATGCGGGCTGGCGGGCTCTTCACGTAGTCACGTGAGTTCGATATAAAATTCTATGATTCTATGACTATTCAGGCTAAACTTAGAAAACTGTGTGTTTACTTAAAAGTGTATGGCAATCAGGCAGAGTATATAGTGAAGAATAGGAGGATGGTATGATCATGGGAAATTGTAGACCTGAGCAGAAGTGCAGGCATTGCAGTGGAAAAGAGAGGGAAATTGTTGTTTTATTTTTTATGAATTTGTTCAATCACATGAAGATGATCTTCTTGTAAAGCATTAGGAAAGATGATCAATTTAAGCTTATTGTTAAATTGAGATGTTGGGAAATGTTGCTGCATGATAGAATATAATTACGGTATATAAGGAATGGGTGAGAGAGGATTAGAACTTTTAAAACAAAATTGAATAAATATTTCAAGTAGAAATTGTTCCAGGATGTGGGAGATTCTAAGACAACAGATACAGTCTTGGATTGTTCTGATAAAATAGATCACACAGGTAGATTGGTCTAAATGACTTTCTTCTATGCTGTAAACTTTAGTTACAGGGAGGATATTTTTATTTCCCTGATTATGGACTGGAAGATTGTTACAATTTCAGGTGAATGGAAAACGTATAATGTCAATCAGGTAGAAGTTATTATCAGCAGCGTAGTTGGAAGGGATGAGGCCATGATGAAAGAAATGGATGACAGTTGGCACAATAATTCATGAGATACCATGACTAACTAAAACTGATTCAATGCATTTTTTCAAAGGAAGAATGAGTGGTGTAGAATTATAGATTCACCCACCTATTTCTCAATCAATCAGTCCTTAATATAGGCTAAATTCTTCAGGGAAATGATTGGAAGTTATTGAGACTGTATCATTGCTTCAGAAGTGATATAACTCAAGAGTACGCCATTCCAAATTTTTCTCATGTATGGAAAAGATTATAGTTAATATTGATAGACTCACAACGCCTGGAAACAAATGAGGAGCAATGGATAAGAATAAACCAAATTTGTAAAATTTCTAATGCTTATCATAATATATTAATTGTATCAAAACTATATTTGAACATTCTGGCTGGCAAATGCATTTGGCCTTGAAACAGTTAAAATAGGAAGCATTAACATTTCTGATGACCAAACTTCAGGATGCTTTGTACTCAAATCGCATCCCCATATTTCTCCCTCTTTCTAATTCTCGTCTAAGGGAAGCTCTTTTTAATTTATGGGTTATGAATATCGACAATAAAGATGTGTTTTGTTCAGTGATGTCAGTCGATGGATGTTTACATAAAAGATCTTTGCAGTATACCCCCTAAGTTTTTCTCTTCTGTGCTGGTGTCAGGGAGCCGTCTGGGCATTTTTTCCCACGTACTGCAGTGCCATTCTCCAAACAATACCGGCCATTAACGTTTGGCCCTTTAAGTTACTCTGGACCAAGTCTCAGTGGCAGGGCGTCTGCCCAGTATGTAAAGTAACTGAATGAATAGGTCCCTGGAAACAACGATAACAAGCCCTGGCTGAGCTAACTGTGACAGCATGTGGTAATTTTCCAGCCCGATGACCCTGTATAGAGTACTGGAACACAAGCCCCAGACTGAGGGCACTCAGGCTGAATAGCTGCAAACAAGTGTAGAATACCTGATGATGTAATTGCACGCCGTCTTGACAGATGGAGCTGGATCCTGAGTTAACCAGTGATTTTCCAGCTTCCTTGTGATCGCTGACTTGTTTGGACCAACAAGTGTTTATTTTCCAGAGATTAAAGCCTGCACATGTGAGACTGTTTCAGTAATTTCATGAAAACTATTCTTATGCTTAGTTAGTTTAGGAATATGGTTTAGGTCTGGTTTTGATCAAGGTTATTGATTTGGTACAAAGGCAATATTAACCTTCCTTTCCCAGTTAATTTCTGCTGGGGGTAGGGGGGAATTCATTGAAGATAACAGGGGCAATTTTTCTTCTCATCCCATACCCTTTCAGTCTGATGCACAATGTATATTTAAGTAGGAGATTAATGGCACCAATTTCCACCTTTGTAAAAATTTGCCTGTTCATAGTCATTTAAACAAGTCCTTTTAACTCTTTGCTGTTTGGAGTTTGTTTGGATGGTGATAGTGTGAATGTTAGACTTCCATGTATCTGAAAACAAAACAGGTGTTTTCTAACCAGATTTAATTTTCTTACAAGTAAGTCGAGTCTAGACTTTTCCTACAAATAAGTTGAGTAGGTTGACTCAGTATCATTGTTTTCAGTGACCTATTTATTCAGTTACTTTACATAACGTGTAGACACTGAGACTTGGTTCAGAGAATTTAAAGGACTGGAAATTATTGGCTGGTATTAATAGACATTCAAAATAGGAGAATATTAAATGCATGAACCTGATACTTTTGCATATAAAAAAATAGAAACATTGACATACATTTGAGTAATAATAAATGACACCTGACCATTTATGCGCTGTCGGTTATTTGGAGCACCTATCTATTTATGCATAAATTCATCTTTGCTTTGAAAGTAAGTATTACACAACTTAACTCAACTATCTGGCAAAAATGCAAAGCCATTTATACTTTGCAATATTTATTCCAAAGACAAAAATAGCTGTTGATTTCCTAAATGTTTACAGCATTAGTCTGATTTGTATGTGATTAGCAACATTTCTAATATATAGAATGAATGTGTTGATTTAACCTGATATAGATTAAATAAACACTTCACGGAAGCAACAAAAATATATTGTTTACTATAAAAACAAATATTTGTCTGCATGGAGTGTGTTTTCTTTGTTGATGTTTGCTGTATTAAGTGACTATGGGGAAATTTACTTTGATAAATGCATTCAAGGACTTTGAAAATGTTATTTAAACAATTATTCATGAGTAACATATTTATTGATGCGCCAACAAAGCATTTTGTTTTTAAATAACATGGTTGCTCGGCTACATGCACATTACAGATGGAAGTGTCATTCATCTTCTGCTCATCTCAGTAAATAAAGTTCTCAGAGTAACACAAAACCACTCTATTGAAGTGTCTATGGGTGATTCTTCAGTAAGTGTCTACTTTTAACTTTCTGGAAACCCAATAATAAAACTTAAATTTTTGCAACTTTGAATGGTGTTTCACATAGATGAACATCTCTATTATGGGGAAAATATGTTTGGCGCAATCCTTTGGAGAATTTAATTCATTTTTTCCTCTTCTTTGGTCATTGCATTCAGTCATATCCATCGGATTTTTATGATGAACAACACTGTAAAATATAACTGATTTAAGAATATAAAATCAAATTTTTGTCCCAGTCTTTCATTGTTTCATAATTACAATTGATAATTGATAATTATGCTCATACAATAGTATGGTTATGATAACCCCACAAGTAACAACACATTGTTACCAGGGGCGGCACGGTGGCACAGCGGTAGAGATGCTACCTTACGCACCAGAGAACCAGGTTCAAATCCTGACTCCAGGTGCTGTCTGTATGGACTTTGTATGTTCCCCCATGACTGTTTGCGTTTTCCCTGGGTGCTTCGGTTTCCTCCCACACTTCAAAGATGTACAGGTTTGTAGGTTAATTGGCTTTTGTGAACATTGTAAATTGTCCCTAGGGTGTAGGATCCTGCTAGTGTATGTGGTTCGCTGGTCAGCACGGACACGGTGGGCCAAAGGGCCTGTTTCCACACTTTGTCTCTAAAGTAAACTAAACAAATAAAATGTGCACCAGACTACAGGTGGATAGCATTTGAAATTCATCCAAGATTGGCAAACTTCAGCTGCACGAGAATGCATGGATCACATAATCATTGTTAATTTATGTGTGAGCTTATCTTTATTTAAAATACTGCAATTACTTACCTTTTTTTAAACAGTGCAAAATTAAAATCAATGTGGCCATTCAGTATTGAAGGGGTCCTCTTATTTTCATTAATGATTGTAATTTTCCATACAAACCACAATTCCTTTCACCAGTAGGTAATTTAAGTGAAAACTATGTTTAAGTATATAGTATGTTACCACCACTGACATTTTATTTGAACATAAACAATCCCTTAGATAATATTAATACTATATATATTTGCACTTTTAAAACACGTAATCTAAATATGTGCCATGTTGAGGTTATGGCATATTTTTGCACGCTTTTTGTTGAAGTCTGAGAATTTAAATCGAAGGAAGACTTGGTCCTATAGTCCCTTGATCCTGTCCAACAAATGACCGTGACTGATCCAATACCTACAAAGAACCATGTTTGAAGTGTCGTCTCTCTAGGAAGTACAGCAGCCTATTCGTGCACAGCATGCTCCCACGACAGCTATGTAATAAAGATCAGATCATCGCTTTCTGTAGCCTTGAGTATGGGAGCTAAATATTTGTTTGTACACCTGGGTTAACTCCCCTATTTTAAAATAGAGGCATGAGATCTTTTGTTCTCACCTGAGAGAGCAGGCGGGGATTTTAATTTCTCTTTCAAAGGACTGCCCTTAATCGCTTGACAATTATTCCCACTAACAACTGGGAACATTCCACTCAATTGAAATTATAATGTCCTTCTGTTAAACACATGGCAAATATACTGCATCTGATTTCATACAAAGACTCATTGCTAATGCCCCATATGGATCAGGGTCCCATTAAACACAAATTAATCACTGGCAATTTACAACTTCCAAGCACAAAACTTTGGAGATTAAAATTTCATTGAACATTTTTCTTTAGCAGACTGGCTAACGGCCTTGTCTAGAATATTTGGACAAGTGCACTAACTATTGTGCTATAGAAGCCTGAATAAAGAACCAATTATGAGAAGCATGGAGAGAAATTCAGATCATGCTTATAAATTTATGTGGTCAAATTCTTAAGTTTATATTTTAATATGATCCCTTTATTATCTAAAAAAACTTTCCAACTTATTCATGCCAATTCATTTTTTTACATGGATTTCTCCCAATGATTAAAATAATTACAATCATGATCATGATGAGTTGAAGAGATGAGTAAGATCTGGCCTCAATCCGTCTTAAACATCTTTGATTCATTTCCCTCGACGCCCAATGGAACTAACATTTATTAGTCCCAGTCTTGAAAATATATCTCTGCCACAGGCAAAGGTAACTCCTAATGTAAGACAGGAAAGTCAGGAATATACTATTAAGTATAATTCATGTCTCTGAATGTCTCTGTATATATTTTAATACTGCACTGATATAGCTTCAACAATGACAACACCACAAAATAGAATCTTTAATTTGGAAATACATCACCAGGTACTTCACAGGGGTGCAAATTGCACAGCACTTTAAAATAAATGAGATACTTGACAATTGGTTTGATTAAAAAGGTGTTCAAAATATAGGATGAGATGAAAAGAGATAAGGTGTTTCAGGAGAAAAATCCAGGGCAAAGGGTCCAGAATGGGAGATGCTCAAGAGTTCACATATGAATGGAGAGATTATGAAACTTTTGGATTTGGAAAGGGAGAGAGTATGAAAACTGAACCATTCTTTTAAGAAGGAGATGCGGAGAAATGTCTTTAGTCAGAGGATGGTGAATCTGTGGAATTCTTTGTCACAGAAGGCTGTGGAGGCCAAGTCAGTGGATATTTTTAAGGCAGAGATAGATAGATTCTCGATTAGTACAGGATGTCAGAGGTTATGGGGAGAAGGCAGAAGAATGGGGTTAGGAGGGAGAGATAGATCAGCCATGATTGAATGGCGGAGTAGACGATGGCCGAATGGCCTCATTTTACTCCTATCACTTATGACCTTATGAAACATCAATAAACTGTGAGCCACTGCGGCTGCTCCAGGCTGTGTGTATGACTTGGAAATACATGGAACTGGAGATGTTGGAACATTGAACAAAACACAAACTCAGCCGATCAGGAGGGAATGGATAGGCAGTGTTTCAGTCTGAAGTAGGGTCCCAATCCAAAAGCTCATCTGTCCATTCCCACTAAATGTCGCCTGACCCACTGAGTTTCCTCCAGCACTTTCGTGTTTTACTGCGTGTGTGACTTGGTGTGAGTTAAGGTACAGAGAGCAGAATCTTCTTTTGAGGGTGGAGAATGGAAAGCCAGTAAGTTCATAAGTCACTGGAGCAGAATTAAGCAATTTGGCTCATCGAGTCTACTCCGCCATTCAACCGTGGCTGATCTATCTTTCCCTCTCAACCCCATTTTCCTGCTTTCTCCCCATATCCTTTGACACCCTTACTAATCAAGAATCTGTCAATCTCCACTTTAAAAATATCCAATGACCTCCACAACTCTACAGTCGTCTGTGGCAATTAATTCCTTGGATTCACCATGCTCTGGCTGAAGAAATGCCTTCTCATGTCCTTCCTTGATAAAAGGTATGTCCTTTTACTCTGAGGCTGTGCCCTCTAGTCCTAGATTCTCCCACTAGTGGAAACATCCTCGCCACATCCACTCTATCCAGGCCTTTCACTATTTGGTAAGTTTCAATGAGATTCCCCCCTCATCCTTCTGAACTCCATTGAGTACAGGCCCAGAGCCTTCAAACGCATTATTACATTAATCCAGTCATCCACAGGATCATTCTCATAAACCTCCTCTGGACCCTCTCAGATACCTCCTCAGATATGGGGACCAAAACGGCTCATAATTCTCCAAATGTGGTCTGACCAGCACCTTATAAAGCTTCACCATTACATCCTTGCGTTTATATTCTAATCCGTTCAAAATGAATGCAAACATTGCATTTGCCTTCCTTATTACTGGTTCAATCTGCAAATTAACCTTTTGAGAATCCTGCACAAGCACTCCCAAGTCCCTTGCACCTCTGATTTCTGACTCCTCTCCCCATTTAGAGAATGTTTTTTATTCTTACTGCCAACGTGCATGACTGCACACTTTGCTGTGATGTATTCCATCTGCCATTTCTTTGCCCACTCTCACAACCTGTCCAAGTCCCTTCTCAGACTCCATGCTTCCTCTACCATATCTGCCCCTCCACATTATCGTTGTGTCATCCACAAACCTGGCCAAAATTCCATCAATTCCATTGTTGAATGGCCAAAAGGAAATTAAGTTAGGATCCTGATGTAATTGTGCTTTCTGGGCCTGAAGGCACTACCTTCAAGCTGACTGGCCCTTGGAGAATCACTAGCTTGTGGCACTCTGTGTGTTTGTGTGTTCCAACATTTCATGGCTGCGCGTGCAATGTGGAAGTATGGAGCACATGGCCTCTCACAGTGTCTCTGACTTGCAATTGACTCCAGGGCATTTCAAAATGTCCCTCCTGGGATAAATAAAGTTCTATCGTATCGTAAAATGTTCTTAGCTGAAGGGCTGTGTACATTTCACACCCAGTCATTCTGCTTTAATCCATTCATATGAAAAGGTTACCAACCTTGGTTTAAAAGGGTACATTTATGTACAATTCTTGTATATTTTGTTATATTTTCAATTTTTTTACTTCACTGTTAGAAGTTTAGAAGAATGAGGGGAGATCTCATTGAAACTTGCCAGATAATGAAAGGCCTAGATAGAGTGGACTTGGAATGTTTCCAGTAATGGGAGAGTCTAGAACCAGAGGGAACTGACTCAGAGTAAAATAATTTACCTTCAAAATTGAGATGAGGAGGAATTTCTTTAGCCAAAGGGTGCTGAATCTGTGGAATTCATTGCAATGAAGATCAAAACATTGGGTATCTTTAAGGCAGAGATTGATAGATACTTGATTAGGAAGGGCATTAAAAGTTGCGGGGAGAAGGCAGGAGAATGGGGTTGAGAGGGAAAAATTGATCAACCATGATTGAATGGCAGAGTAGATTCAATGGATTGAATGGCCTAATTCTGCTCCTATGTCTTATGATCCTATGGTCTTATGGTTCGTAGTTTAGTGTGTTTTAAATTAATTATTTTTCCACTTTTAAAACATGTAAATAAGTTTAAACTTTTTTAGAATGTGGGTCAGTCATGGGCTCTGAGGCCTCGGAGTGATCAGGAGGCGAGTGACAGCAAAAGGTCAATGAAGCCATGGGGTAGCAGTAGGGGGTGAGTGCAAATGGCAGGTTATATCAAATATGATCCCGCCCAACAAAACTGAATCTTTGAAGCAGAATAAAGTGAGCAGACGCAAGGATTTGGTACGACTGACAGAAGTGCAGGCCCCTGTTGTCTTGTTGTCGCTGTTTGATCCAGGAATGCCGGCTTCGCTAATGCTGTGTGCGGGGATGTGGTAGCAATTCTGAATGTATCAGGCGGACAAGTGTCGGTGAAGCAGGAAGACCTACTCCACTGTTATCAAGAAACCATAGCTTTTTAGAACCTGACAGTTCGAATAAGAGACATTAAGTGCGACTTTCATCTCCAAACAGTAGGTTGTACAGAAGCAGCAGCAGCCTCCCAGACACGCTGGTGGACAACTCATCATCCACAACTAGAATACCTGAGGTAACCTGTTGGCAGGAAACAGGTTTCACAATGCTAGACATATTGGGTGGGACATTTTAATGAGGCAACACGGTAACGTCACCATAATATCATAGGAGGTGTGAAAATGGACAGCATAAATTTGAGGACCAGAGGACAAAGGTTTAAAGGGTTTAAGTGCAGAGAGACTCTTGCCCAGAGTAGGTGAATCGAGGACCAGAGGACATAGATTTAAGGTGAAGGGGAAAAGATGTAATAGGAATCTGAGGGGCAACATTTTCACACAAATGGTGGTGGGTGTATGGAACAAGCTGCCAGAGGCGATAGTTGAGACTGGGACTATCCCAACATTTAAGAAGCAGTTAGACAGGTACATGGATAGGACAGGTTTGGAGGGATATGGACTGGTAGGTGGGACTAGTGTGGCTGGGACATGTTGGCCGGTGTGGGCGTTGGGCCGAAGGGTCTGTTTTCAGGCTGCATGACTCTATGACTATAAATTATCAACAGAAAAATGGCTCCCTTCATCATGAATTGTAGTTTTGTATTCTGACAAATCAGCAAACAAGCAGCAAGGGTGCTGTCTGTACAGAGTGTGTACGTTCTCCCTGTAACCGAGTCGGTTTTCTCCGGGTCCTCTGGTTTCCTCCAAATTCTAATGACGTGCAGGTTTGTAGGTTAATTGGCTTCTGTAAATTTTTCCTAGTGTGTAAGATAGAACTATTGTACATGAGATCACTGGACGGCGCGAACTCGGTGGGTCAAAGGACCTGTTTCCACACTGTATCTCTAAACGAAACAAAACTAAACATCATCAAAAGCTACAAATGTCATCACTTCTCTGCCTCTAAATCTAACTTCCTGCTTCTTCCTAAAATGAGACATGTGATGGTAATTTGTCCCACACTTATTGCAAACACTGGCAAGGGCTAAATGTGAGCTTACTTTCCCTCCTTATACAGGAGAAGCTGGTGAAGCAAGGGAGGGAAACAACCAGCACAAGGAGAAATTCTGCCGCTCCAAACACGACAACACTAGAGTGATCTTTGCAGATGTTATTAGCAGACAAAGAGCAAATGGTATTGGAAACGGCAAGGTTGGATGTCAGGCACAGTAGAGGATGGGCATATTTTATTCACTTTCTCTTTCCACTTACCTCAGCCAGTCACATGCTGAATGAAGAGTTATTGTGGTTCATTGCACTGTCACTGATTTGTAATGTGACTGTCCAAGATTTGGCAGTGTTTTATGTTTTTTGTCATTATTGGGACCATGAAATGTTGTTCACCGGTTCAGACTGCATTCAGTTATTAGATCTCTCACCCTCCTCTCTTTCATCTGTGCCCTTTCCGTTATTTCACTGTGGGTGACTATGGGTGTCTCCTCTACTGCAGATGAAAGCCATGGAGCAAGCAGCAACCCTGTAGGTCTCAGTTTGTGAGCTATTGTCTGGGAGTTTTCAGATGTTCTTGCTCAATGATGAGAGAGGGGCTTTATCCTATCAGCTATGAACAGAAACGCAGCGAAAAAGAAAATAAGAAAATGTGTGCTTTCTCATCATTTTTACTCTAAAATTTTGTTGGTAAAAGATTATTCTTGCTTTGCAACTGTGAAAAAGATAGCTCAAACTCTCGTAAATAAAGAAGTTGTAAAGCATTATAAGCTTTTCAAAGACCACAATTTTTTTTCAGATTCAAATTTGTTTATTGTCGTATAAACCAGGGTGCAATGAAATTCCCACATCTCATGAAACTCATCTATCTATATACTTAAAAGGCCTGTCTCACAGGTATGCGGTTACTGGCGGTTACTGGCGGTGAAGCAGGAAGTTTGGACCGCTCGTGGACCGCCAGAGACTGCGGGGTCGGTCCCACGCACACCGCCGGGACCGTGTGGTTTTGGTCCCAACACCGCACGGTGCTCACAAAAAACCGACAACGCTCAAAAATGTTGTCCTACCGCACAGCCGCCGCCAGTGCGGCACAAGCACCGCCACAGCCGCCGCCAGTGCACCGTTAGTGCCATGAGCACCACTAGCACCGCCACAGCCACCGCCAGTGCGGCATAGGTGCGGCACGAGCACCGCCACTGCCGCCGCCACAGCCCCGCGATCCGAAATGACATCATCGCGTAGCGCATCGCGTTGCGCGATGTCGTCATCACCCAATGCCGCGCGACGTCCTTTCGCAGTCGGCCCGGTAAGGTTTAATTTTTTACTTACCGCTAGCTCGTGGGACTGCCGTATGGAGATCACTCGCGGTTGCCGTGCGGTCCCCTCTTCCGGCGACGCCGCGTTTCACCGCCAGTAACCGCCTGCCTGTGGGACAGAGCCTTAACACTCTGATCTTGGATGTGTGTGTATGTATCTGTGTATTTGTTCATCTGCGTTTCACATCTCCTCGAAAACATGACACGCTAATGGTGAAATTTTTACATATTCCAATAGAGATTTACGCCATGATGTCAAAAATCGCCTGAAAATTTGTTGCATTATTTCCCGAGTTTATCAAAATGTTCACAAATGTGCAGAAACTTGGAAAAAAAAACTGCTTTTACTCTGTGCTTAGCCCTGCTCGCAACATTGTTGCTGTACAAGTACACTGAGTTCTGCACGCCCTAGCAAGTGTAAATGCATTATTTTTTTAAGTTTAAAAATAAGGGAGGCTGAATAAGGCAAAATGAGCAGCCCCTGCGCAGTTGTCGGCCATGGGTGAGTGCTGGAATAAGGGGACCGGCTTGCGTTGCGGGACCAGGCCTCCCGTGTGACAGGGACCCAACCCCAGTTGGTCTAGTAAACAATAAATACAGTAGTGCAACAATAAATGTAATGACCGATGGAAAACCACAAAATGGTGCAAAGATTGGACTGCAATCTGAAGTAGTGCAAAAAAACGAAAGTGCAATAACAGAATTAATGAATGACGTAGGGTTATAAGTCAGAGTAAGTGGTAACACCTCTAAGAAGGGGGTGTGAAAGAGGTTGTTGGTTCAGGAATCTGATAGCCATAGAGAAGAAGCTGTTCTTAAGACTAGATGTCCAGGCTTTTAAAGCTCTTGTAGAAAGGAAGAAGAACAAAAAGGGAATGGCATGCATCCTTGACAATACGTCCAGCCTTACCGAAGCAACACACTTGAAAATGGACTGGATGGAAGGAAGTGTTGAGCTTGTGATGGATGGGACTGTGTTCACCACACTCTGCAGGTTCAGGCGGTCATGAGCAGAGCAGTTACCCGACCAGGTTAAGATGCATCCCATCAAAATATTTTCAATAGCCTATCAGTAGAAATTGAAAACGATCCTCATGGGCATGCTGAATCTTCTCGGCAATCGTACAGATTATCATTGCAGCTAAATCTTCACTCTTCCTTTTTTCAAAAAAATCATTCATGTTTACAAGGCAAATTCCTTAAACTCTACATTGTAATATATGATTAAATGTTGTAACATTATAACATTTGATTAATTTTTCCATCTTATCTTATCTTAT
Source organism: Malacoraja senta (assembly GCA_038087875.1). Taxonomy (NCBI): domain Eukaryota; kingdom Metazoa; phylum Chordata; class Chondrichthyes; order Rajiformes; family Rajidae; genus Malacoraja; species Malacoraja senta. The sequence continues at coordinate 1,194 of JAXLNO010000888.1, read as the reverse complement.
CTTATCTTATCTTATCTTATCTATCTATATACTTTTAAAACTCTCTGGCTGTCGTCCGTCTGTACGTCTGTACGTCTGTATGTCTGTACGTCCGTACGCCGCCTTTGATACCGCCCCTGGCCCACACAGCGCGTGGAAAGGCCCATATTTTTTACCATTTCCAAAGAGATGACATTTATCTTTACGAATAGCCACTCCTGATTAAATTCGGTCCTGTTTATGTACACGCTTTTTAATAAAATCCATCCCCCCCCACCCCCATGTGATTTTCTCCGATTGTCTCCGATTTTCTCCGAAAATGACGCCATCTTTATTTCTCCGATTTTCTCCGAAAACGACGCCATCTTTTTTTCGCCGATTTTCTCCGATTTTTTCCGAAAACGACGCCATCTTTTTTTCAGCAGATTTTCACCCCGGGGTGTCAAGCACTTTCGGGGACCAGACCCAACGGGTCTGCACTTGGTCTAGTATACTTTTAAAACTCTATGTGTGTGTGTGTGTGTGTGTTTATTTGTGGGTGTCAGATTTGCCCTTTGATTCCTTGCTCCACCAAAACCACACGCGAAAATTCCGAGTTTTTTCCATTTCGCTAGACATTACACTTTTACATACCCTAACACACTCCTTATTAGATTTAGACATTTTTATGTACACATTTTAAAATAAAATCCATTTCCCCCCCCCCCCACTCACTCATTTTGTCGCCACCTGCTGGCCAGCCACCATTACGGCTGCTGCCGCCCGGCCCTGCTCCAAAAACGCCGACATTTTTATTTTTTCGTTGGCGATTTTCACAGCTGCCGCCCGCCTCTCCTCCACTACCCCCCCCCCCCCCCGGGCCGGCTCTCTCACGCTGGCTCAAGCGCCCGGCTCTCCTCCAAAAATGCCGACATTTTTATTTTTCCCTGGCGATGTTCTCTGCTGCTGCCAGGCTCTCCTCCACTACCCCCCGTCCCCCCCCGCCCCCGGGGCCAGCTCTCTCACGCTGGCTCAAGCCAAACATCGGCTCTTCCCCCTCTGCTTTTCGCCGTCCTCTGTCCGAGGATGCCAAAAAGCAGCGGCAGAACAACCCATCTTTGCCTTCAGCCAGCGTGACAGAGCCGGCACGTCAACGGCCTGTCGGCCCGCAGCCCCATTGAGGCCGTACGCAGCGTCTCGACGTCGTACGCAGCGTCTTGATGGCGTACGCCGCCT
>JAXLNO010000887.1:12500-48618 GCA_038087875.1 Malacoraja senta | reverse complement strand
ACGTATTCAAAGATAGTCCGAGGGTCACCATTCGAAGAAAGTCGGTCGTTCAGGGCTGCTCTCTAGTCGTGGATAAGATGATTCAGATTCAGTCCATTTACCCGAGCCATTCCTTCTCATGATTTGATGCACCTTGATAAGTCCCCCCCCCCCCTCAGCCCCCTCTCTGCTGTTGTCGCACCACCCCCCCTCACTCCCGACCGGGCGCGTTTGCCTTTCACCTGATTCGGGAGCCTCACTGCAATATCATCACTTTTTACATTTAATTATAAGTGTGTCTCCGGGGGGGTGACTGGAAGGAGTTGCGTTCCCGCCCTGTACGTGATCAGTCAGCAGCGCATCCTGGCGCTGTTGGGAGATATGTCACAATCTGTACCATCTGGAGATCAAGGCTGACACACACCAGCGCTCGTGCTCGCATCTCCACGGGGTGAAGACAGCCCTCTCCCAACATTTGTCACTCTCTTTACCCTGTGGAGATCATTACCGAGTTTGGACATGGTGCCCGTGACGGTACTGGAGCTCAGTAGCGCCGTGTCACAAAGATCACACACAATTTTTTGGCAGGCGACCAGTTTGATCAGTCTATGCCTTCCAGAGCGGTGGATTCAATCAAACTAATAACAGAAACCATCCCATCAGCATAACTTTCCCAATGCCAGGAATTGCAATAATGCTCCTCGCGGTGAAGATTGTCAAAGTTGGGCAAAGACCGTTAGTTTTTTTAAAAATAACTTTTCCACAAGTCCAGTATCGTTCCTTCAATGCCTGGAGTTATGTTGGGCGATATTTTGTTCAGTGCTTTGGGACGGATGTCAAACCCAACGTCAATAAACGACCAGGGACACCTCCTCGATGCCTCAGCTTTGGCCCACCATCCATTCTGATGCCTCTGCTGAGCGCCATTGCCAGTACTGTGTCAATTAGCGAGCTAAACCCTCCTGTCCACGAGGAGCTGGCGTAAGAAGCCACACGGCAACTCCTTGTCTCGTTATTCTGAAGACCTTGCTGCTCATAATTAGAGTAAACCTTCATGCCATCGTTCTGGCCTTGCTTCCAACTTGTCACCCACCCTAGCAGCAAACTCCTCAGCCAACAAAGAGCTAGGCATTGCGTATGCGCGGCGCCAAAAACCATTAGAGCATGCGAAGATGGGCCAGGAGGTTTAGCTTTCATTTCGTTCAGAGATACAGCGTGGAAACATGCCCTTTGGCCCACCAAGTCCGCGCCAACCAGCGATCCCCACACACATTAAAGGGCCTGGTGTCTAACTTGCCGATTTTTTCAGCGACTGCCGGCGTCGTGTCAGTGTCGCCAAAAGATTTTGAACGTTTCAAAAATCCAGCGGCGACAAAAAAAATGTCGCGACACGTGAAAAAACGGCGCGCGTCAATACGTCATCACGCCGCGTCACCCCTCGACACACCGTATCAGGGCGCAAATTTTTCGGTGGCCTTATACCTCAGTCAATAACTACCGGCAGTCGCCGAAAAAATCGCCAAGTGGGACAGGCCCTTATCACTATCTTACACACACTAGGGACAATTTACACTTATACCAAGTATACAAACCCAAGCCAATTAAGCTACAAACCTGTACGCCTTTGGAGTGTGGGTGGAAACTGAAGGTCTCGGAGAAAACCCACGCAGGTCACGGGGAGAACGTACAAAGTCCGTACGGACAGCTCCCGTAGTCGGGATCGAACCCGGGTCTCCGGCGCTGCAAGCACCGTAAGGCAGCAACTCTACCCGCTGCGCCACCGAGGTGATGGAGATGATAAGACAATAGACAATAGACAATAGGTGCAGGAGTAGGCCATTTGGCCCTTCGAGCCAGCATCAATGTGATCATGGCTGATCATCCCCAATCAGTACCCCGTTCCTGCCTTCTCCCCATATCCCCTGACTCCGCTATCTTTAAGAGCCCTATCTAGCTCTCTCTTGAAAGCATCCAGGGAACCCGCCTCCAACAGAGGCAGAGAATTCCACAGACTCACTACTCTCTGTGAGATAAAGTGTTTCCTTGTCTCTGTTCTAAATGGCTTACTCCTTATTCTTAAACGGTGGCCCCTGGTTCTGGACTCCCCCAACATCGGGGAACATGTTTCCTGCCTCTAGCGTGTCCTAGCCCTTAACAATCTTGATCAGGGAGGGGAATTAATATCAGCAGAAAGCTCGTCAACCCAGGAGTTTCAGCCATCTTGTCATCGCCGCTGATTAGATGGGAATGTCAAACACTCACACTGTCGGGCCCATCAATACTTCTCAGCCAGTTCCCGCAATAGCCTGAACAAAAGATGTGAAGAGCAGAAGAAACACTGCACTTCACAGCCGCACGGTGTGACTTAAATAATTGGGGGCCGAAATGACATCGTCCCCTCAAACGCACACGAAGTTTGCAGTGGAGTGTGAACTTGCACCCAAGGCTTTCAGTTCAGGCAGCTTGCCGACTCTACAACCGACTGCTAATTAACAATATGCTGGCCTGCATGCAGCAGACAGCATTCAGCGTGCTGTTCCATGGCTGTAGATCTCAGTAGCCAAGACCCAGTATCATATTGAGACAGGCACAATATGCTGCAGTAACTCAGCGGGACAGGCAGCAACTCCGGAGAGAAGGAGTGGGTGAGAGCCAGGGGAGGGGGAGTCTAGAGATATGGAGAGGACAGGTGTGATGACACAGACTGAAGCAGGCGATGATAAGGAATGGGTAGAATCAAAGATCCTACTCAAAGATGGATCACTCGACGAAAAAGACGTAGAACGGTCACGGGCAGATTCATGGGTAATTTTCGGCCCCATTTTCATAACCGGCTTCCGTCTCCGCACCAAAGACCCCGTAGCGGAGCAAAGATACTAGTGCGGAGACGGAAGCCGGTTACGGAAACGTCCCCGTAAAAATAAAAGTTCTCTGGTAAAAATCTTCTCCTCATTTTCAGAATTATAATTTATTAACACAAACTGTTGCCCCACAATGTTGATTACACTGCGTCGGGTCGAGTCGGGTCGGGTTACGGAAATGGATGAAAAAAAGGGCCCAGGTTCCGCTCCGTTGCGTACCACACGTCAGCCCATTGCATTTAGCAGGAGTGGTCTATCTTGCTCCGCTATAGGGTCTTTGGGTAGAATGGATCATTGTTGGCTGAGGGGAAGGTGACAATGAGGCATACAAACAGTAAATGTAATCAGGAGGACAGTGCAAGTAGTCGGAGAACTAGGGTGAGAGAGGAACGGAGAGAGAGGGAAAGCAAGGGTTACCTTGAAGTTAGGGAAATCAATACTCATACCGCTGCCTTGTAAGCTGCCCAAGCTCCAGGTACTCCAGCACTTTGTGTCTATCTTCAGTGTAAACCAGCATCTGCAGTTCCTTCCTGCACCACCTGTGTCCAATGGCCTGTGCCTAATTGGTCAATGACCCGTGCAGTCTAAGTATTTTCCACGGACATTAGCTGTATATTGCGGATAGGATACTACCACACCTGGAGTATTGTGTGGAGTTTTGGTCCCCTTCATTTGAGGAAGGACATTCTTGCTATTGAGGGAGTGCAGCGTAGGTTTACAAGGTTAATTCCCGGGATGGCGGGACTGTCATATGCTGAGAAAATGGAGCGGCTGGGCTTGTACACTCTGGAGTTTAGAAGGATGAGAGGGGATCTTATTGAAACATGTAAGATTATTAAGGGTTTGGACACGCTAGAGGCAGGAAACATATTCCCGATGTTGGGGGAGTCCAGAACCAGGGGCCACGGTTTAAGAATAAGGGGTAAGCCATTTAGAACGGAGATGAGGAAACACCTTTTCTCACAGAGAGTTGTGAGTCTGTGGAATTCTCTGCCTCAGAGGGCGGTGGAGGCAGGTTCTCTGGATACTTTCAAGAGAGAGCTAGATAGGGCTCTTAAAGATAGCAGAGTCAGGGGATATGGGGAGAAGGCAGGAACGGGGTACTGATTGGAGATGATCGGCCATGATCACATTGAATGACGGTGCTGGCTCGAAGGGTCGAATGGCCTACTCCTGCAGCTTTTGTCTATTGTCTATTGAAAGGTTTAGAGGGATATGGGGCAAATGTGGGCAGATGGGGCCGTAGATGGGGCATCTTGGTCAGCTTGGACCAGTTGGATGGCAATGGCCTGTTTCCGCGCAGTGTGACTCCGTGACTCTCTCAGTCTATCTGCTGACATCCTCACCAAAATGACTTACCGTGGGCAAACTTGGAAACCATTTTGGAACTTCGTCAACCTGTAACACTCAACAAAACATGTATCAGCGGATCTGAATATTGTCCCTTTACGAACTTGCAAACAAAAAGTAATTTGGGTGTTGACTTTTCATTCAAGTGAAGACTGCCTCAAAACTAATTTGCATCCATCACTGAGATCTGTACACTCAAGCTGTTGTGATACGCAGTCAACTTACAAAGCAGATGGGTGACATTCAGGCAGGAGATTGCAATGATCGACAAGTGGAGTTTGCAAATCTTCTGAACACAGAGGTTGTGTTATATCCCGTGGCTCCGGTTGCCATTTTGTATGTTATGTTTAGTTTAGTTTAGTTTAGTTCAGAAATACTGCTTGGAAACATGCCCTTCACCCCAACGAGTCCACTCTAACCAGCGATCCCCGCACACTCACACTATCCTACACACACGAGGGACAATCTTTACAATCTTTACCAAAGCCAATTAGCCTACAAACCTGCACGTCTTTGGAGTGCGGGAGGAAGCCGGAGCACCCGGGGAAAACCCACGCAGGTCACGGGGAGAACGTACAAACTCCGTACAGGCAGCACCCGTAGTCAGGATCGAAGCCGGGTCTCTGGCGCTGTGAGGCAGCAACTCTACCGCTGCGCCACCGTGCCGCCCGTTAAAATGTTAAAATGCAAAATAGAGAGAATGCTGGATTTGTGACAATAAATGCCGGAAATATTACCAGAGGGTAAAACACGACAAACGACACCTGTGGAGGGAGAAACAGAGTGATATTTCACGTCATGGATGGTAGAGCTATACAGCATGGAGACAGGCCCTTCGGCCCACCTTGAAAGACTTTCTCAAGCTTCAAAGTGCTGGAGGAACTCAGCGGGTCAGGCAGCATCTATCTGCGCGAAGGGAACGGACAGGTGGCCTTTCAGGTTGAGACCCTTCAGATCTTGAAAGATCTTCCGTAGATACCGGGAGATGGAACAAGATTTAAGCCATTATGTGTTGGATTTCTGATCATTTTGTATTCGCAAACGGTTTAGTTTTGAGTTGAAGGTAGACAAAAATGCTGGAGAAACTCAGAGGGTGAGGCAGCATCTGTGGAGCGAAGGAAATAGGTGACGTTTCGGGTTGAGACCCTTCGTCAGACTAGTTTGGAGTTTAGTTTAGTTTAGAGATACAGCGCGGAAACAGGCCCCTCGGCCCCACCGGGTTTGCCCCGACCAGTGCTCCCCGCACATTAACACTATCCTACACACACTAGGGACAATTTTTACATTTATACCAAGGCCAATTAACCTACAAACCTGCACGTCTTTGGAGTGTGGGAGGAAAACGAAGATCTCGGAGAAAACTCACGCAGGTCACGGGGAGAAGGTACAAACTCCGTACAGACAGCACCCGTAGTCGGGATGGAACCCGGTCTCTGGCGCTGCAGCATTCGCTGTAAGGCAGCAACTCCACCGCGACTGCCCTGTTACTCACAGGTGGATTTACATTGAACAGTAGCAGAGTAATCAATGGACAACCTGGACAATAGAGATCAACGGAAGATAGATACAAAAAGCTGGAGTAACTCAGCGGGACAGGCAGCATCTCTGGAGAGAAGGAATGGATGACGTTTCGGGTCGAGACCCTTCTTCAGACTGAGAGTCAGGGGGGAGGGAAACGAGAGATCGACAGGTCTTTAAGTCCACATTTAAGGCGGCACGGTGGCGCAACATGTGGAGCTGCTGCCTCACAGCTCCAGAGACCCTGACTTTGGGTGTTGTCCGTGCGGAGTTCGCACGTTCTCCTTGTGACCGCCTGCCTTTTTCTCCGGGTGCTCCGGTTTCCTCCCACATCCCAAAGACGTGCGGGTTTGTAGGTTAATTGGCCCTCTGTAAATCTCCCCCTAGTGTGTATGGAGTGGATGAGAATGTGGGATAACATAGAATTAGTGTGAGTGGGTGATCAGTGGACTCAATGGGCCGAAGGGCCTGTTTTCATGAAGCATCTCTAAGGTCAGGTCGGGTGGGGGGGGGAGTTCCCCCCACCCGACCTGACAAGATCTGTTAAAGGGCGGATGAGCTTCTAGCGAGCCGACGGCCATCCACACTTCAGTAGAAGTTGCGATCACAGTCGTACACGGCATTGTAAGGAACGATGATAAAGCACACACACACACACACCAAAATCCTGTACTTCCAGCGGCGGAAGTCCGCAGGAACTGGGGGACAGAGACGTGTGGTGCGTCCGTCACCGTTCCCGTCGGAAACCAGCGCCACTGGGTCGCTAACGTTTTCAACGATGACGAATGAATCTCTAAACTAAACGATGAACAAGATGGGATAAAATGGGTGAAGAAGTACCCGTGGCGATCTGCCTGAAGGGCGCGCAAGATGGTGAGGGGGAGCGTGATAAAGTAACGGCAATACTGGAAGCATCAGGGACGTCAGAGGCTACAGTTGGATCTCGCACCAGCGAGCATTCTCTCTCGTTCCTCTGCCTCCCCTTGAGTTATTCTGACATCTGTCACTGTGGGCCAGAGAATGAGGTGATAAGCAATGAGAGCTTCCTCACCAAAGGGCAGATGATCCCTGACATATTGTCACTGGAGCTTTTTACACTTAAAGAAAAATAGCTTCAAAGGCTGAGAAAAGATGATATGCAGAGACGAGGAGATATTGAAGAAGGAATGGTAAAAATGGATGTTTCATTTACATGTGTGGATGGATGCATTTATATTTCTGATGCACGGTGGTGTGTCTGTACGTGCATGCATGTTGGTGCGTGTGCTTGTGTGTGTATGTTTATGTGTGACAATAGACGATAGGTGCAGGAGTAGGCCATTCGGCCCTTCGAGCCAGCATCGCCATTCAATGTGATCGTGGCTGATCATCCCCAATCAGTACCCCGTTCCTGCCTTCTCCCCATAACCCCTGACTCCGCTTTCTTTAAGAGCCCTATCTAGCTCTCTCTTGAAAGCATCCAGAGAACCTGCCTCCACCACCCTCTGAGGCAGAGCGGTGTGTGTGTATGTGTGTGTGTGTTTCTGTGTGTGTGTGTGTTTGTCCGTTTATGTGTGCGATTTGTACGTGCCTGCGTATGTGTGTCGGTGTGTGTGCTTGTGTGCGTTGGTTTGTGTGTGTGTGTGTGTGTGTTTGTAGACGCATGTGTGTGTTACAAATAAAATACGTGCAGGAGTAGGCCATTCGGCCCTTCGAGCCAGCACCACCATTCAATATGATGATGCCTGATCAATGTGATGAATATTGTGATTGTGTTTGCTTGTCTGTGTATGAGCTTGTGTGTGTGTGTGTGTATCCTTGTGTGTGTGTGTGTGTGTGTGTGTGTATCCTTGTGTGTGTGTGTGTATGCCTGAGTGTGAGGCTGGTGAATCTGTGGAATTCTTTGCTACAGAGGGCTGTGGAGGCCAAGTCAGTGGATATTTTTAAGGCAGATATAGATAGATTCTTGATTAGTACGGGTGTCAGGGGTTATGGGGAGTAGGCAGGAGAATGGGATTGAGAGGGAAAGATAGATCAGCCATGATTGAATGGCGGAGTAGACTTGATGGGCCGAATGGCCTAATTCTGATCCTGTCACATGATCTTATGAGTGTGTTTGTTTGTGTGTTTGTGCGTGCATGCATGTTTGTGTGTGTGTGTATGTGTGCATGTGTGTGCGTCTGCAAGCGTGTGTGTGTGTGTGTGCGTGTGTGTGCATGTGTGTGTGTGTTCGTGTGCATGCGTGTGTGTGTGCATGTGTGTGCGCGTGTGCGGGTGTGTGTGTATGTGTGTGCGTGCCTGTGTGTGTATGTGTACGTGTGTGTGTGTGTGTGTGCATGAGCACGTGTGTTTGGGTGCATGTGTGCGTGTATGTATGTGTGTGTGTGAGTGTGTGTGCAGTGTGTGTGCAGTGTGTGTGCAGTGTGTGTGTGTAGTGTGTGTGTGTAGTGTGCGTGTGCGGGTGTGTGTGTATGTGTGTGCGTGTCTGTGTGCGCGTGTGTGTGTGTGTGTGTGTGTGTGTGTGTGTGTGTGTGTGTGCATGAGCACGTGTGTTTGGGTGCATGTGTGCATGTATATATGTGTGTGTGTGCAGTGTGTGTGTGTAGTGTGCGTGTGTGTGGGTGTGTAGTACGTGTGTATGTGTGTGTGCGTGTGTATGCGTGTAGCACACACACATATCAACTATGCCCAGATACACTCTTGATCCGCAGTGGGGACATTTTAGTTGTTATTGAAAGTGCTTTTGAATTATTTATTCACCCAGCTCCATCCACGCTGCTTGTGAAAGCAACAAGCCGATGAGGTGTTGCGAATATGACTCATGTAGCGTTTTTCTTATGTGGATGAAAGCTAATTTCTGCCTTGTAAATGTCTTAATCTGCTGGGGGTGGAATCCAAGTGTATTTTGTGCTCAGATATTTGATCAGTGTTTGGCATCGAGATGATATTGGGTCAAAGGTATTTATAAAAAAAAACAGAGATGTAATTATGAGTCAATGCCAGCTCCATGTAAAAATAATCTCTCTTGATAAGATAATTGTTATACACTCACTCCACTTTCCTTGCGTTGTGCCGGCACTAAAAGTCATTGTGTGAGAAGCAGTGGCCTCTGTCAGCGGGTCACGGAGATGAGATACACGAAGCATGTAGTCAGAACAACTCATGTGGTGACAGCCCTGCCCATCATTCCCTCCCACGCAGTCACGCTGCCGGGATCAGTGGCGCCTTAGTCTAGTTTACAATCTAGTTTAGAGAAAGCACGGTTAAGTAAGTAAGTAAAGGGCCTGTCCCACTTACTTGTCCTTGGCACGCAAATTACGCGACCTCGTGGTCACGTTGAGGCGCACGGGCATCGTGTGGCCGCGCGGGGCCGGTCCCACTGAGAAGCGCGGGGGAGTATGTAGTTGTGAGCGAGATCGCGCGGGGCTCCGAAATTTTGTACCGAACGAAATCTTAGTTTAACACAAAGATAGACACAATATCTGGAGAGAAGCAATGGGTGACGTTTCGTGTCGAGACTCTTCTTCAGTCTGAAAGAAGGGTCTTGACCCAAAACGTCACCCATTCCTTCTCTCCAGAGATGCTGCCGGTCCCGCTGAGTTACTCCAGCTTTGTGTCCATCTTCAAATGACGTCACGCGCTCCAGACGGCTGTGCGGGCGCATGAAGTTGCTCGCGACCTTCGCGGGACCGTCGCGACTCAACGCGACCACGAGGTCGTGTAATTGGCGTGCCAAGGACACATAAGTGGGACAGGGGCTTAAATAAGTAAGTTTATTGGCCAAGTATTCACATACAAGGAATTTGCCTTGGTGCTCCGCCCACAAGTAACAACATGACATACAGTGACAGTTACGAATGACTCAGAAAACACTAAACATTAATAATAATAAAACATTAATGATAAAACACCATTGATCAAGCATGTGAACCAACAAAATACCAGATCAAAGGGAGGCTACAGATTTTTGGCTGTTGAGTAGAGCAACTACTCGTGGATAAAAACAGTTTTTATGTCTGGCTGTGGCAGCTTTGACAGTCCGGAGTCGCCTTCCAGAGGGAAGTGATTCAAAGAGTTTGTGGCCAGGGTGAGAGGGGTCAGAGATGATCTTGCCCGCTCGCTTCCTGGCCCTTGCAGTGTACAGTTCATCAATGGAGGGAAGGTTGCAGCCAATAGCCTTCTCAGTTAGTTTCCTTTTGCGCGGAAACAGGCCCCTCGGCCCACCAAGTCCGCGCCGACTCGCGCTATGCTACACACATTAGGGACAAACTAATTTCCTCAGTCTACACATGAATCATATCCATCCATTCCCTTCTCATCTCTGTGCCTACGTGAGAGCCTCCTATACACCACTGTTGTATCTACCTCCACGATTTAGGGGTGCTCGACCCCCATACACTAGCACCATCCATCACACTAGGGACAATTTACAATTTAGTTTAGTTTAGGTTAGAGATCCAGTGCGGAAACAGACCCTTCAGCCCACCGAGTCCGAGCCGACCAGCGATCCCCGCTCACTAGCACTATCCTGCCCACACTGGGGACAATTTACGATTCTTACCAAAGCCAATTAACATACAAACCTGCGCGTCTTTGGCGTGGCGGGGGAAACCGGAGCACCCGGAGAAAACCCATGCCGATCACGGGGAGAAGGTACAAACTCTGTACAGACAGCACCCGTAGTCGGGATCGAACCTGGGTCCTTGGCGCTGCAAGCGCTGTAAGGCAGCAATTCTACCGCTGCGCCACCGTGTCGCCCCCCCCACTGAGTGTCAGGGGAGGGGGAAACGATGGATATGAAAGGTACAAAGAACAGATGAATGAGAGCAGGAGGAATCACAGAGGGGGAGCAGAAAGAGAGGATGTTGCTCTGTGCGGTGTGAGAACTCTCGTCAGAGAGAGGAAGATAACTTCTTCAAAGTCGGTGCACCTTGAGGAGATTTTGCAGTACAAATCAGTCAGTCTGACAGGGTGAACACGCAATGAATCTGTGCAGGAAAGAGAAACTGCAGATGCTGGTTTACACCGAAGATAGACAGAAAACGCTGGAGTAACTCAGCGGGTCAGGCAGCATCTCTGAAGAAGAGGAATAGGTGACGTTTCGGGTCGAGACCCCCCCCTTCAGACCGAGAGTCAGGGGAGAGGGAAACGAGAGATATAGACGGTGATGTGGAGAGATTGGGAACAAGTGAATGAAAGACAAGCAAAAGAAAGTGCATATCTACACAGCAGATGCTGATTTACACCAAGGATAGATGCAAAAACTCAGCGGGACAGGCAGCCTCTCTGGAGAGAAGGAACGGGTCACTTTTTTGGGTCAATATTGTCCGGGGGGGGAGGGGAAATGTCTGTCAGTGCAATTATTACACTTATTGCAATTTACAAGGAGATTGATAAAATCATGCCATCAAACCTCCCGCCACCCCAGAGCACCGACTGCCATGAAACAAGACAAAATAACAGTCCCTACATCATCAACTCGCTAAATTTCAATAAACCTTGCTACCCATATTCCCTTTAGCCAAGGACGATAAGAGAATGGAATATGTTACCACCCAACACACGCGCTGCTCCCGATGTTAGAAAACATAGAAACATAGACAATAGGTGCAGGAGGAGGCCATTCGGCCCTTCGAGCCAGCACCGCCATTCATTGCGTTCATGGCTGATCATCCCCAATCAATAACCCGTGCCTGCCTTCTCCCCATATCCCTTGATTCCACTAGCCCCCTAGAGCTCTATCTAACTCTCTCTTTAATCCATCCAGTGATTTGGCCTCCACTGCCCTCTGTGGCAGGGAATTCCACAAATTCACAACTCTCTGGGTGAAAAAGTGTTTTCTCACCTCAGTCTTAAATGGCCTCCCCTTTATTCTAAGACTGTGGCCCCTGGTTCTGGACTCGCCCAACATTGGGAACATTTTTCCAGCATCCAGTCCTTTTATAATTTTATACGTTTCTATAAGATTCCCCCCCCCCCCCCCCACCCCCCACCCCCCTCATCCTTCTAAACTCCAGTGAATACAAGTGAAAATGTTAAGTCATTTAAAAAGGGGATTGAGCAAATAGATCTCCTCAACTTGGTCAAGAAGGCCCACTTCAAAATGTAATGGCTACTCTACTCACTCCGACCTGCGCGAGGTAGCCGCTGATGAGGTGTTTGCGCAGTAATCAACCTGAACCAGAATCAGTGGCACGATTACTGCCAATGACTCATCAATCTGCTTCCACTTGTGAAGCAATCACAGGAATCGAAGGATTCCTCTTGACGGCTGATGTGACATCTACCGGAGCGGAGCCAAACTCTGCCGCCACTTCAGTGGAGCACGTGTGTCTGGAGTTCTCACACCCAGTTGACTGAAGTCCTTTAAATAGTGAATTATGGAAATTGATGCCTGATCCTTCAATATTTATGAGATACGTAACCTTGCTCTGACAACGACTTTCTGATGTAAGTCAATTTGTTAATTAAGTCCTCTCGTGTAGATTAGAATTGTTCAAAAATAAAATAAAAAATGAGTGATAGAACTGGAAAGGGAGTCGGCAACCGGAATCAGCAAACGTGAGACCACACAGAGGCTGGTTATTGATGTCGAACAACTCAATTATCCATGAAGAACAATATCTCCAGATGAAGGCACATCAGGGAGGTGGGCTGGAGGGGGCTCAGGATTGACTTGTTGGTCGCGACCAACGGCAGAGGCAAAGACAAGAGGGGTCCTGAGGATCAGGTGAAGCCGTTGATTGAAAGGTACAGCATGGAAACAGCCCCTTCGGCCCACCGAGTCCATGCTGACCATCTATCACCCCGCGACATGTCCCCTGTACGGTCGTGAGTAGTCGCCCAAAGAGTCGTATCTTTTTCTGGTCGCCGCTGGATTTTCAACATGTTGAACATATTCGGCGACCTGCTTGCTGCGACGATGACGGGTGCCGGCAAGTCGCCAAAAAAAACCGCGTAAGTGGGACAGGCCCTTTAGATTTAGCTCTTAGGGCTAAGGGAATCAAGGGATATAGGGAAAAAAGCCGGAACAGGGGAACTGATTTTGGATGATCAGCCATGATTATATTGAATGGCTCGAAGGTCCGAATGGCCTACTCCTGCAGTTATTTTCTATGTTTCCAGGTTTCTCCAATGTGTGTGATCACACCCAAGTCCAGCTTTAATCTTCCATTCGTTCATGGTTTACTGTCTGTAAGTCCTGTCTTCACCAAGTACAGTGGCTTTTCCTGGGCACCTGGTCCCCCCCCGATTGATAATGTCCGAACCTTCTTTAGCTTAGAGATACAGCGCAGAAACAAGCCCTTTGGCCCAATGAGTCCGCGCCAACCAGCGATCCCCGCACACTTACACTATCTAGTTTTCAAGAGAGAGTTAGATTCATCTCTCTTGGACCTCTGGTGTACGTTTCTTTGCTCTGTTTCTATGTTTTCTACACAGACTAGGGACAATTTACAATTTCACCGAAGCCAATTAGCCTACAAACCTGCACGTCTTTGGAGTGTGGGAGGAAACCGGAGCGCCCGGAGAAAACCCACGCGGGTCACGGGGAGAACGTACAAACTCCGTACAGACAGCACTAGTGATATTTCCACTAGTGGGAGAGTCCCATAGCATCGGAAATAACGGACATTCTTTTGGGAAGGAGATGAGGAGAAATTTCTTTAGTCAGAAGGTGGTGAATCAGTGGAATTCTTTGCCACAAAAGGCTGTGGAGGCCAAGTCAGTGGATATTTTTACGGCAGAGATAGATAGATTCTTGATTAGTGCGGGTGTCAGAGGTTATGGCAGGAGAATGGGGTTAGGATGGAGAGACAGATCAGCCACGATTGAATGGCGGAGTAGACTTGATGGGCCGATTGGCCTTATTCTACTCCTATTCCTTATGACCTAATGACCACTGTAGTCAGGATGGAACCCGGGTCTCTGGCGCTGTGAGGCAGCAACTCAAGAGTCAAGTCAAGAGAGTCAAAAGAGTTTATTGTCATGTGTCCCAGATAAGACAATGAAATTCTTGCTTTGCTTCAGCACAACAGAATATAGTAGACATGAATACAGAACAGATCAGTGTGTCCATATACCATTATATAAATATATACACACATCAATAAATAAGCAGATAAAGTGCAAATAAACAGATAATGGTCTATTAATAAGATTGTTAAGGGCTTGGACACGCTAGAGGCAGGAAACATGTTCCCGATGTTGGGGGAGTCCAGAACCAGGGGCCACAGTTTAAGAATAAGGGGTAAGCCATTTAGAACGGAGACGAGGAAACACTTTTTCTCACAGAGAGTGGTGAGTCTGTGGAATTCTCTGCCTCAGAGGGCGGTGGAGGCAGGTTCTCTGGATACTTTCAAGAGAGAGCTAGATAGGGCTCTTAAAGATAGCGGAGTCAGGGGATATGGTGAGAAGGCAGGAACAGGGTACTGATTGTGGATGATCAGCCATGATCACATTGAATGGTCCGAAGGGCCAAATGGCCTACTCCTGCACCTATTGTCCATTGTCTATAATGTTCAGAGATTTGTTTCAGTTGAGTTTAGTAGCCTGATGGCTGTGGGGAAGTAGCTATTCCTGAACCTGGACGTTGCAGTCTTCAGGCTCCTGTACCTTCTGCTTGAAGGTAGCGGGGAGATGAGTGTGTGGCCAGGATGGTGTGGGTCCTTGATGATGCTGCCAGCCTTGACTCAACTCTACTCTACTCAATTTATCAATCCACTTTTACAGCACGAAGCTAATAGGCAACTTGTGGTTTTGGTTGGATTCCAAGTCATGGCCAAGGTACAAGGATCATGTTTGAACCAAGAGTACAGACTATCAATTAAAATAATTGCTGCTTATAAAAACTTCCAAAGCCAGTGAAATAGTAAGCATCAATACTTTCTGCGTTTAACTGTAATTGGGCAGAGGGAATCACTGTTGTGAAAAGAACTTTGCAAATCATTTTCAATTAATTTCAGCCAAGTGTTGACAGGAGTATTGAGAGTATTTTTCTTTTCATTTTTGTTTCAATTATACTAAACACACAATTAAGGCATTTTTTTAATGAAAATAAAATACATATCAACAGACCGGCTCTCCGAGAGAATTAGTTGTGAAAAGCAATTATTTTCCACCCTTCTCCCCAGAAAGGTTTTGTGTCGCGGTTCACAGTGTTTTCCTTTACTTTTATTGTTCCTCTCCACAAACCAGCTGGTGAAGCAATGCTTACGTGAGTGGACAAAAGTGCTGGAGAAACTCAGCGGGTGAGGCAGCATCTATGGAGCGAAGGAAATAGGCGACGTTTCTGGTCGAGACCCTTCTTCAGTGCTTACGTGAAGTGTGTGATGGCGTTGGAGTTCCTTTGACTAGAATTGCACATTCTTGGGTTTCCGTGGTCCTTTGCACAAAGGAATTGGTTGATTACCTGACAAGGAAAGGAACTGCAGATGCTGGTTCACCAAGTTGGTGTCAGGGGTTATGGGGAGAAGGCAGGAGAATGGGGTTAGGAGGGAGAGATAGATCAGCCATTATTGAATGGCGGAGTTTCACAGAGTGCTGGAGTAACTCAGCGGGTCAGGCAGCATCTGTGGAGAACATCGATAGGTGACGTTTCACAGAGTGCTGGAGTAACTCAGCGGGTCAGGCAGCATCTGTGGAGAACATGGATAGGTGACGTTTCACAGAGTGCTGGAGTAACTCAGCGGGACAGGCAGCATCTCAGGAGAGAAGGAATGGGTGATGTTTCGGGTCGACACACTCCTTAAGACTGAGGGCCAAGGGAGAGGGGGAAGGGAGATATGGAAGGATAAGGTGTGCAAACGAGAGATCAAAGGGGACGATGATGACGGAAAATGTAGAATGGATCATTGTTAGCTGAGGGGAAGGTGATATCTCACTCACAATAGACAATAGACAATAGGTGCAGGACTAGGCCATTCGGCCCTTCGAGCCAGCACCGCCATTCAATGTGATCATGGCTGATCATCCACCATCAGTAAAATGTAATCAGGAGGACAGTGAAACTAGTTGTGGAACTAGGGTGGGGGGGGGGGACAGAGAGAGAGGGGTTGCACGGGTTACTTGATGTTAGAGAAGTCAATGTTCTTACCGCTGGGGGTGTAAGCTGCCCAAGGGGTATATGAGGTGCTGTTCCTCCAAGTTGCGCTGGGCATCAAGGGCCTGTACGAGGTAATTCAACAGCCGAGTTTAAAAAAAAATCAAACTCGTGTAAGTATGTAGAATGTACGTAGCGGGTACGTCAGAGCTCGGGGACGTCTCTTAGCGTCTCGTAACGCTAACGGCAGGTACTCGGGAAACGCGGTAAGCTCGGGAAGACTCGTGAATATTTTTCAACATGTTGAAAAATGTCCACGAGAGCCCCGAGTACCCACGAGCGGCCATTACCGTAATTCTCCGAGTTCGAATCGGGGGAAACTCGGGAGAAACTCTTGAATTAGCTCGTACAGTGGGACAGGCCCTTCACTCCGACAGTGGAGGAGGCCCAGGACAGAGAGGTCAGTGTGGGAATGGGAGGGTTAATGTCAGGCGATGCATCTTGCAGCAGCAAGTTGTACAGAACTATGCACAACATTGCCCTCTGGTCAAGGTGACAAATTCAAAGAGCTCCCAATGATTTATTGTGCAGTCAATTTGACTCTGCCTGCCGTCTGTGGGAAGCTGGTATCAATGGGGCAAATCAAGAATGAGATTGGCCACAAAGTGCTGGAGTAACTCAGGCAGCATCTCTGGGGAAACTCGGATGGGTGTCATTTCCAGTCAGTTCAGTTAATTGTGACGTGTACTGAAGTACAGTGAAAAACTTTTGTTCCGTGCTAACCGCTCAGCGGAAAGACAATAAGCGCCCAGACCCTTCTTCAGACCCGAACCCAAAACGTCACCTATCCATGTTCCCCACAGATGCTGCCTGACCCGCTGAGTTACTCCAGCACTCTGTGATATATACTACGAATAGGTAACACAAAAAAAACCGTAAGATAAATTAAAAATATATTAGTGCAACCGAAAGCCCAAAGTCCCTCATGTAATGAAGACAGTTTGTAGTTGAGTTGGTGTTTGTCGTGGCCAAGACCCGGGTGGTTATTGGAAGGAAGTTATTCTTGAACCTGGAGGTCACGACTCCTGTACCTCCTTCCCGTGAGATAAGAGTGTGGCCAGGGTGGTGTATCCATTCAATGTGATCATGGCTGATCATCCACAATCAGTACCCCGTTCCTGCCTTCTCCCCATATCCCCTGACTCCGCTATCTTTAAGAGCCCTATCTAGCTCTCTCTTGAAAGTATCCAGAGAACCGGCCTCCACCGCCCTCTGAGGCAGAGAATTCCACAGACTCACCACTCTCTGTAAGAAAAAGTGTTTACTCATCTCCGTTCTAAATGGCTTACCCCTTATTCTTGAACTGTGGCCCCTGGTTCTGGACTCCCCCAATATCGGCAACATGTTTCCTGCCTCTAGCGTGTCCAAACCCTTAATAATCTTGTATGTTTCAATGAGATACCCTCTCATCCTTCTAAACTCCAGAGTAGCTCTCGACGCGGAACGTCACCCATTCCCTCTCTCCAGAGATGCTGCCTGTCCCGCTGAGTTACTCCAGCATTTTGTGTCTATCTTTGGTGTGGATCCTTGATGAATTAGAGTTATAGGTTAGTTACTGGACTGATTAGTTTAGTTTAATTTAGTATAGTTTAGAGATACTGCACGGAAACAGGCCCTTCAACCCACCGAATCCGCGCCGAACAGCGATGACCCCATACACTAGCTCCATCATACACACACTGGGGACAATTAATAAGCTAATTCCCCGACAAAGCTGCACGTCTTTGGAGGGTGGGAGTAAACCTGAGCTCCCGGTGAAAACCCACGGGGTCATGAGATGAATGTGCAATGTTTAAGGAAGAACTGCAGATGCTAGTAAAATCAAAGGTTAGACACAAAATGCTGGAGAAACTCAGCGGGTGAGGGAGCATCTATGGAGAGAAGGAATTGGCGACGTTTCGGGTCGAGACCTTTCTTCAGACTGATGTTCTTCCCCTTGTTCTTCTTCAGAACAAGTTAGGTCTTTATTCTTTGGAGCGCAGAAGGTTAAGAGGGGACTTGATAGAGGTCTTTAAAATTATGAGCGGGTTAGACAGAGTTGACGTGGATAAGCTTTTCCCATTGAGAGTAGGGAAGATTCAAACAAGGGGACATGACTTGAGAATTAAGGGACAGAAGTTTAGGGGGAACATTAGGGGGAACTTCTTTACTCAGAGAGTGGTAGCTGTGTGGAATGAGCTTCCAGTGGAAGTGGTGGAGGCAGGTTCGATGTTATCCTTTAAAAATAGATTGGATGGGTATATGGACGGGAAAGGAATTGGAGGAGCAGCACCTCATATTGTGCTTGGGTAGTTTACAATGGAGGGTTATGGTCTGAGTGCAGGTAGATGGGACTAGGGGGAAGTATTTATTTTTAATTAATAAAAAATAAAAAAATAAAAATGTTCGGCACGGACTTGAAGGGCCGAGATGGCCTGTTTCCGTGCTGTTATGGTTATATGGTTATATGGTTATGTCAGGGGAGGGGGTAGGACAAAGAAAGAAAATGGGCGGAGACAGTGGGACTAGTGGGAGAACTGGGAAGGGGGAGGGGAAGGAGAGAGAAAGCAAGGACTACCTGAAGTTAGAGAAGTCAATGTTCATACCGCTGGGGTGTAAACTACCTAAGCACAATATGAGGTGCTGCTCCTCCAATTTGCGCTGGGCCTCACTCTGACCATGGAGGAGGCCCAGGACAGAAAGGTTTGTACAGACACCACCCGGAGTCGGGTTCGAACCCACGTCTCTGGCGCTGTGCAGGCAGCGATTCTACCGCTGTGCCACTGTGCCGCCCCGGTGACTTAAGGACCCGTCCCACTTGCCGATTTTTCCGGCGACTGCCGCTGTCATTATCGGTGTCGCCAAAAGATTTTGAACATTTCAAAATCCAGCGGCGAGAAAAAAAATGTTGGCGACACTTGAAATGAACGCCCGCGCGTCGATACGTCATCACGCCGCGTCACCGCCGCAAATCTTTCGGTGGCCTGATACGTCGGTCAATGTTGCCGGCAGTCGCCGAAAAAATCGCCAA
Source organism: Malacoraja senta (assembly GCA_038087875.1). Classification (NCBI taxonomy): domain Eukaryota; kingdom Metazoa; phylum Chordata; class Chondrichthyes; order Rajiformes; family Rajidae; genus Malacoraja; species Malacoraja senta. The sequence continues at coordinate 29,822 of JAXLNO010000887.1, read as the reverse complement.
GTGGGACAGGCCCTTTATAATAATAATAATAATAGATTTTATTTATATAGCGCTTTTCAGGACTTTACAATTGAGAGTCAGGAATAAACAAAACAAAATAGAGCAGTAAGACAGAGGGGAGGGGAACATGGGACTAAGGGTATGCAGAGGTGAAGAGATGGGTCTTGAGGCGGGACTGGAAGGTGGTGAGGGACTCAGAATTTCGGACCGGTTGTGGGAGGGAATTCCAGAGCCTGGGAGCTGCCCTGGAGAAGGCTCTGCCTCCAAAAGGTGCAGAGGTTTGATTTCGGAGTGGAGAGGAGACCAGCTGATCTGGATCTGAGGGACCGTGAGGGTTGGTAGGTGGAGAGGAGGTCAATGAGATAAGGGGGGGGGGGGGAAGGTTGTTGAGGGCTTTGTAGGTGAGGACCAGGATTTTGTTGGTGATCCGGTGGGAAATGGGAAGCCAGTGAAGTTCTTTGAGAACTGCGGTGATGTGGTGCCAGGATTTGGTGTGGGTGATGAGTCGGGCGGCAGCGTTCTGGACCAGTTGGAGTCGGTTGATGCTGCTGGAATTGATTCCGAAAAGAAGAGAGTTACAGTAGTCCAGTCGGGAGGAGATGAAGGCATGGATGAGTCTTTCAGCAGCGGGGGGTGTGAGAGAGGATCTGATTTTTGCAATGTTGCGGAGGTGAAACTTCTTGTGGGCTGAAGGGCCTGTCCCTGCGCTGCACTGTTCTGCCTTCCGTGTTGACGGAACTACCAATAATGTTACAGTCGAATCGCTGAGGAGCCGACTGCTGCCCAGTCAGTGCGCTGTTCCCTCTGCTGTCTGTAGCGTGTGGGTCCATCAATCTCAGTATATTGACTCACACTGGAACCGCCTGACATTCTGTATGTGGGGAAATGGCAGCAGACCCAACACTAATCATTGACACAAACAAAAGCTGTCAGCTTCGTGAATAGAGTCCAGCTTTCGTTCTCACCGTGTTATTGCAAGCAGCTAACTAATCCTGAACGGATACGACAGCCATTCCATGAGGGGGAAAAAATGTTCCAACGGGTCCCCCAACACGGTGAAAAAATTAATGCAAAAGGGATATTCTCTGGGTCTTTTCAAATTGCGTACTGATCAATGAAAAAAGAGTGTATAGGGCCTGACCCACTTAGGCAATTTTTTCGGCGACTGCCAGCGACTGTCATAGTCGTAGCAGGTCGCCGGAAAACCGGCAACTGGACCCCCCCCCCCTACGACAATGTCTACAACAACCTCCCACCTAGTCGTCGTCAAGCTAACGACAACCGGCGACCCATTAGGACGTCCACCTACGACCACACAGGCGACAACCGAAGGCAACCTACGTCCACCCGTGACAAGCAACGACCCTGTCGGCGACAACTGAAGACAATTCAGTCGCTGGTTGACGTAGGTAGTCGCCAATGGAATTCACCAAAGTCAGCACCGGCGGCGGCCTACGTCACCTGGCGACAACCTACGTCACCTGGCGACAGCCTACGTCACCTGGCGGCAACCTACGTCAACCTGGCGACAACCTACGTCAACCTGGCGGCAACCTACGACACCTGGCGACAACCTACGTCACCTGGCGACAACCTACGTCACCCTGGCGGCAACCTACGTCACCTGGCGACAACCTACGTCACCTGGCGACAACCTACGTAACCTGGTGACAACCTATGAGCGACAACCTATGTCACCTGTGAACAACCTATGTCACCTGGCGACAACCTACATCACCTGGCGACAACCTACGTCACCTGGCGACAACCTACGTCACCTGGCGACAACCTACGTCACCTGGCGACAACCTACGTCACGTGGCGACAACCTATGACACCTGGCGACAACCTACATCACCTGGCGACAACCTACGTCAGCACCGGCATCAGGAGCCACTGAGCCGAATGTCGCCGAAAATGTTTGAACAGCGGTGACCAGAAAGATGCTACGATTCTTTGGGCGACTGAGGAGACGACTCACGACCATACAGGCGCCACCCCGACGACCACGTGGCGACAGCCTAGTCGCCCGTAGTCGCCTAAAAAAATCGCCTAAGTGGGACAGGCCCTTAACTCTAGAAAGGCATTGATAGCTGGTGAATGATGATATTCACCCCCCGATCAGTGAATTTCTTCCATCCTCATAGGCCACACAACACATACAGTACGAGAGAGAGAGTTAGATTTAGCTCTTAGGGCTAACGGAATCAAGGGATATGGGGAGAAAGCAGGAACGGGGTACTGATTCTGGTTGATCATATTGAATGGTGGTGCTGGCTCGAAGGGCTGAATGGCCTACTCCTGCACCTATTGTCTATGTTTCTATGACTTAAGTTGAGAATTCAAAAGCAGTTAATTTTCACACCATGAAACTCCAAAGAATACTCAAATCAAAGACACAAAAAGCTGGAGTAACTCAGCGGGGCAGGCGGCATCTCTGGAGAGAAGGAATGGGTGACGTTTCGGGTCGAGACCCTTCTTCAGACTGGTTAGGGATAAGGGAAACGAGAGATATAGACGGTGATGTGGAGAGATAAAGAACAATGAATAGTCAAATTAAACTGAATAGGCCACACAGAGTGAAACTACAATTGGGTTAATGAGAAGACCTGCTTGTTCTTAACATGGAAACATAAAAAATGTTGTCTATGTTGCTATGTTTCCATACCTATCACAAAAGACGCAAAGTGCTGGAGTAACTCAGCGGGTCAGGCAGCATTGCAGGAGAACTTGCATAGGCGATGTTTCGGGTTGACTCAGAAAGCACTAAATATTAATAATAATAAAACGTTAATGATAAAATTGTTCTCCAAACATTAATGATAAAACACCATTGATCAAGCATGTGAACCAACAAAATACCAGATCAAAGGGAGGCTACAGATTTTTGGCTGTTGAGTAGAGCAACTACTCGTGGATAAAAACTGTTTTTATGTCTGGCTGTGGCAGCTTTGACAGTCCGGAGTCGCCTTCCAGAGGGAAGTGATTCAAAGAGTTTGTGGCCAGGGTGAGAGGGGTCAGAGATGATCTTGCCCGCTCGCTTCCTGGCCCTTGCAGTGTACAGTTCGTCAATGGAGGGAAGGTTGCAGCCAATAACCTTCTCTGCTGATCGGACGATTCACTGCAGCCTCTGGATGTCGTGCTTGGTGGCTGAGCCAAACCAGACCATGATGGAGAAGGTGAGAACAGACTCTACGATGGCCGTGTAGAATTGGACCTTCTTTGCCTGTGGCATATTGTGCTTCCTCAGCTGCCGTAGGAGGTACATCCTCTGTTGTGCCTACTAAACTGGTATGGACGGGTTTTTATACCTGCCTCTGTAACTTCACAGCCGGGAGGTTTTGCTGTAAGTGTAAATAAGCTCTTCTAAGCTTCCCCCCAGTCCAGTTCAGTCAATAAAACACTGATTCAAGCGCTGGAACAACTAAACTTTATTTTTGGATAGAACGGCAAATTCCCCTATACGATACCTAAACCACCGCGGGTTCGATCCTTGTATCTGCCTGGCCAAGCCCATCAGCCTCGTGCAAGCAGAGACACTTCAAAAGGTCACGCAGTCCCAAGCGCTCTTCCAGAAGATCGACAAAGGACCTCGTGGGGGCTGCCTTTTGTATGCCCCCGAACCTTGAGGGGCCGAACTGCAGAAGGGTGGTCTGTTTACAATCCAATCAAACATAACAAATTACAATGATACATTATTGACAGTTACACAGACCAATAACAGAATTCCCCTTAGATTGTTGCAGGAGAAGCTTCCAGAAGAAGCTAACAGAACTTGAATAATGCAACATTTACCCTGGAATCCAAACAAACCAGGCAGAGCTTAACATTTCAACCAATCAACACTTAACAGGGTAACTGCCGTGCAACATTATTTACAATATATACAAGACACTTGCATTGATCCAATCAATTTTATGCATTTAAGTTTGTTTGCAGGGATTATATACATTTTATCAATGAATGGGAAATGAGGAGAACACCTGGATCATTCAGCCTTACATATCTATCTGATGCCCAGACTGGTCGGCGCCATCCACAACCTGTAAATTTCCACTGACGAAGGTTAAGCAATTCTGACAAATGCAGGGATCCTCCATTTTATGGTGTCATTAATTTGGTCAACATCAACATAAGGACAGTGACCCCATCCCATTTATTTCAGGACCCATCAACTCATCGCTTGATTCCATTCCTTGAATAAGTGCAGATACCCCAGGCAGTGTGTGTGTGTGTTTGGTTTTCATCGTTTTTAATTAATTTCTAGTGCCTCAAGGTGCTTGTAATTAAATTTATTCTCTAATACAAATTTTGTTTTGAAGTTACAGTGAGTTTATTGGAATAATTTTTTTTAATGTCTCTACCAAGTACACGTTTAAAAGCATTTCCAATGTCTTTGTCAGATGCCAAGGGGAGTCAGGGTTTGGGGACATTGGGGACAACTGTGGATCAGTCGCAACCTGCCGCCCCCCCCCCCCCCGCTAAAAATGACACTCGCCCGTGGAGTGTCGTCTGTACTGGGGTGGTGGGCAAGACACACCTGAGACAGGTGACTACAGGTGGGCAGGTATCTTGCACTTCGGCAAGATGGGGCGGCACAGTAGACTTGCGGCCCAACAGCGCCAGAGACCCAGGTTCGAGCCCGACCACAGGTGCTGTCTGTGCGGAGTTTGTACGTTCTCCCCGTGACCTGCGTGGGTTTTCTCCTGGGTGCTCCGGTTGCCTCCCGCACTCCAAAGACGTGGAGGTTCGTAGGTTAATTCGCATTGGTAAAAACTGTAAAATCTACCCAGTATGTAGGATAGTTCTAGTGTACCGGGATCGTTGGTCAGTGTGGATTCGATGGGCCGAAGGGCCTGTTTCCATGCTGTATCTCTAAACTGAACAAACATATATTTCAAATAGCAAATTCTGGTTGAGGACCACATGCATTTCTAACCAACCAGAGTGAATGCACAACTTTCAAGTCAAGTGGACAGCTTGATTGTAATAATATGTAGTCTCTTCACGAACTGGATAGCACGCAACATAAAGCTTATCGTACACATGACAATAGTAAACTGAACTATACTGCACTCACAAGGAACTGCGGATGCTGCTTTGCTAAAAATAATAGACACCATGTACTTGAGTAACTCAGCGGGTCAGGCAGCATCTTTGGAGAATATGAATGGGTGACGTTTCGGGTCTGAAGAAAGGTCCCGACTCAAAACGTCGCTTATCCACGTTCTCCAGAGATGCTGCCTGACCCGCTGAGTTACTCCAGCACTCTGTGAAACGTCACCTATCCATGTTCTCCACAGATGCTGCCTGACCCGCTGAGTTACTCCAGCACTGTGTGAAACGTCACCTATCCATGTTCTCCACAGATGCTGCCTGACCCGCTGAGTTACTCCAGCACTCTGTGAAACGTCACCTATCCATGTTCTCCACGGATGCTGCCTGACCCGCTGAGTTACTCTGGCACAGTGTACTTCTGTGCTTTGTAAGCTATACGGAACCACACTATAAATGATAAGGTAGACCAAAATGCTGGAGAAACTCAGCGGGTGCGGCAGCATCTATGGAGCGAAGGAAATAGGCAACGTTTCGGCCCGAAACGTTGCCTATTTCCTTCAGGGTTTCGGCCCGAAAGGTTGCCCATTTCCTTCGCTCCACAGATGCTGCCTGACCCGCTGAGTTACTCCAGCACTCTGTGAAACGTCACCTATCCATGTTCTCCACAGATGCTGCCTGACCCGCTGAGTTACTCCAGCACTCTGTGTCTTTTTTTCAAGAATATTGCCATAAGTACAGTGTAATGAAAATCTTGCTTGCAGCAGCATCTCACACACCTCGACTCGGACAAGCACATTTAAAATACAGACATTGTACTTAAATCACACTTAACATTCTGCAGACTGTGTGTAAAAAAAACACAAGAGAACTTCAGTGCAAAATGGAATTAGTTTAAAAAAAAACTTTGATCTCTAAAATAACAGCGAGTTTAACATAAAAACAGCACAGTAAATCTTAGATAATCCAGCATCCCATAGTGCCAGCACAGCAAATATTCTGCCCCATCAGGTGTTGCCTCTGTGATCATCACATCAATAAGAATTTAAATACTTAGAAAGAACTAATGATGTTAAATTGATTGAATTGATTAAAAGATACAGCGTAGAACCAGGCCCTTCGAGTCCGTGCCGAGCATCCATCTCCCGTTCGCACTAGTTCGTTGTTATTCCCCCAACACATCCGCTCCCTACACACTTAGAGTGATTTACAGAGGGCCAATTAACCTACTGATATTTTAAGGTCATAAGGTCAGGTGATAGGAGTAGAATGAGGCCATTCATCACGTCTATGCCGCCATTCAATCATGGCTGATCTATCTCTCCCTCGTATTTTGCTTGGGTAGTTTACACCCCAGCGGTATGAACATTGACTTCTCCAATTTCAGGTAGTCCTTGCTTTCTCCCTCCTTCCCCTCCCCTTCCCAGCTCTCCCACAGCCCACTGTCTCCGCCCCTTCCTTTCTTTTACCCTCCCCCATCCAACATCAGACTGAAGAAGGGCCTCGACCCGAAACGTCACCTATTTCCTTCTCTCCATAGATGCTGCCTCACCCGCTGAGTTCCTCCAGCATTTTTGTCTCCCTCCTAACCCGATTCTCCTGCTGTCTCCACCGTAACCCCTGACACCAGTACGAATCAAGAATCTAGCTACCTCTGCCTTAAATATATCCATTGACTTGGCCTCCACAGCCTTCTGTGGCAAAGAATTCCACAGATTCACCACCCTCAGACTGAAGAAATGTCTCCTCATCTCCTTCCTAAAAGAACGTCCTTTAATTCTGAGCCTGTGACCTCTAGTCCTAGACTCTCCCACTGGTGGAAACATCCTCTCCACATCCACTCTATCCAGGCCATTGGGATGTGGGTGGAAAGCAGAACATTTGGAGGAGACCGCTGAGGCCAGCACTCGTAGAGACAGAGCCCCAGGTCGGGATTGAACCTGGCACTCTGGCGCCACGAGGCTGCGCTTCTATCGGCTGTTCCCCTGTGCCGAATCTCAAAAAAAAAGACATGATTTTTCCGGACAGCATCCGTAGTCGGGATCGAACCCAGGTCTCTGGCGGTGTAATGGCCCTGTCCCACTGTACGAGTTCATTCAAGAGTTCTCCCGAGTTTGCCCTGATTCGAACTCGGAGATTTACGGTAATGGCCGCTCGTCGGTACTCGGGGTTCTCGTGGACATTTTTCAACATGTTGAAAAATCTTCACGAGTCTTCCCGAGCTTACCGCGTTTCCCGAGTACCTGCCATTAGCGTTACGAGCCGCCAAGAGACGTCCCCGAGCTCCGACGTACCCGCTACGTACATTCTACCTACTTCCACGAGTCCGATTTTTAAAAAAACTCGAGAGAGCTCTTGAATTACCTCGTACAGTGGGACAGCCCCACAAGGCAGGAACTCAACCGCTGCACCACCGTGCCGCCCCTGTTCAAATATCTTTTAAATATTGTTTTAGCACCTGCCTCAACCATCTCGTTTTAGTTTATTGTAGAGATACAGCACGGAAACAGGCCCTGCGGCCCACCGGGTCCGCGCCGACCAGCGATCCCCGCACACTAACACCAGCGACCCCCACACACTAACACGCACACACACTAGGGACAAATGTCACATTGATTTACCGAGCCAATTAACCTACAAACCTGCACGTCTTTGGAGTGTGGGAGGAAACCGGAGTTCTCGGGGGAAACCCACGCAGGACACGGGGAGAACGTACAAACTCCGTACAGACAGCACCCGTGGTCGGGATCGAACCCGGGTCTCCGGCGCTGCATTCGCTGTAAGGCAGCAACTCTACCGCTGCGCCACCGTGACAGCCCTTTTGGCAGCTCTTTCCATAAACTTTTAGTGAAAAGTTTGCCCATTAAGTTTTTACGGTAAATCTTTCCCCTCTCACCTCTACTCTCTGGGTCTTGATTCCCCGACCCTGGGAAAATAGTCAGAGGGAAAGACACCTTCACCCTTGAGCCCTGACCTGTGGGCCCGGAATTCCCAATGGAATCCGAGATCCTGTCGGCAGGTCGGGACCTGCCCACTGATCAGAGAGAAAATCCCTCAGCATCACGGCACGTTGGCGCAGCGGTAGAGTTGCTGCCTCACAGCGCCAGAGACCCGGGTTCGATCCTGACCACGGGTGCTGTCTGTACGGAGTTTGTACGTTCTCCCTGTGACCCGCGTGGGTTTTCTCCGGGTGCCCCGGTTTCCTCCCACATGCCAAAGACGTGCAGGTTTGTAGGTTAACTGGCTTCGGTGAATTTGTAAATTGTCGCTCGTGTGTGTAGGGTTGTGTTAGCGTGCGGGGATCGCTGGTCGGCGCGGACTCAGTGGGCCGAAGGGCCTGTTTCTGCGCTGCATCTCTAAACTAAACAAATTGAGAAGTCTGAAGAAGGGTCTCGACCTGAAACGTCACCCATCCCTTCTCTCCAGAGATGCTGCCTGTCCCGCCGAGTTACTCCAGCATTTTGTGACTATCTTCGATTAAAACCAGCATCTGCAGTTCCTACACATAATCTAGAATAATAACATCGGCAGATCCCATCAAGGGCTGAGCCCCCCACCCCCGAGAGCCCGCGTGGAGAGTAGGGGAAGCCGTGATGCCATCTGGCGCCTAGTTGGACTCCAGCGCTCTACAGCACACGTGTCGACAAACGCTAGCCGATCGGAACGGCCGACTCCAGCCAGCAGGATTAGCCTCACCGAGACACAAGGGGCGGCAAGTTAGCCCCTTTACCAATCTCTGTCATCTTCAGTTTTACAGGTGTAAAATTACTTGGCACCAGCGGGAGATTTTCTTTGCTTGAACTGGCTGTGTAAACATCTAGAAAGAAGCTGCGTGACATTACAAGTCTGAGCAAGATGTTGCTCGCTCCGTGGAGTGAATGTGAATCTGCTTCATTTGGACTTTGCCCAACGCTTCTGTCTAAGATCCACCATTCCCTCGGTACAAGTCGAATGAAGTGCGCGCCGGCTGTGACATTACAAACTAAGTCTTTCTATCACTGGATAATTGACCGAACTCTTTGCCACCACTCTGGATGGAAATGTGCACGGGTTCATAACAACTGCGTTCACCATTCTCTGCCTCAGAGGCAGGTTCTCTGGATACTTTCAAGAGAGAGCTAGATAGGACTCTTAAAGATAGCGGAGTCAGGGGATATGGAGAGAAGGCAGGAACGGGGTACTGATTGGGGATGATCAGCCATGATCACATTGAATGGCGGTGCTGGCTCGAAGGGCCGAATGGCCTACTCCTGCACCTATTGTCTATTGTCTATTTTCCTCTAACGCAACAAGCAAAGCTCGCACTAAAAATTAAATAAAAACAGTTTTAGTACCGTTTACAATACAAGGTCCCTAGCCAAAGAGCTTTCTGAAAATACGATTATAATTTCCTCTTAAAAACAAGTTACGATTATTAAGGTGAAAATGTAATTCATTAAAAAATTGGCACGTTTTTCTGCCTTGGCTTTACTTGGATTTGGAGAATCAAACAGCGCGGAAGCAGGCCCTTCGGCCCACCCAGTCTGTGCCGACCAGCGATTACGTTGCACACTAGTTCTATCCTACACACACTAGGGACAATTTACAATTGACAGAAGCCAATTAACCTGCAAACCTGCACGTCTTTGGGACGCGGGAGGGAACCGGAAACTCACGCAGGTCACGGGGAGAAGGTACAAACTCCGTACAAACAAGCACCCGTAGTCGGGATCGATCCCGGGTCTCTGGCGCTGTGAGGCAGCAACTCTACCACTGCGCCACCGTGCCGCCCAAGACCACATGTTCCACTTAGAACCTAATGGTATGAACATTGAATTCTAAAATATTAGGTAATTAACCTGCAAACATCACCACCTCCCCGCCCCCCCCCCCATTTCCCCTTCTCCCCATCCCCATCCACCTTTATTCCCTCCTCCAGATTCACAATTCTAGCTCCTTTTCTATCTCCTCAGCTCCTTATCTCACACTTATTGTCTTTTCATCTCTAGACATGGTCCAACCAACCACCCCTCCCCACTCGCATGTGTCCACCTATCACTTGCCAAGCTTTGTCCCCCCCCCCCCCACCTCTCTTTCAGCTTCCCCCCATTACATTCAGTCTGAAGAAGGGTCCCGGCCTGAAACGGCGCCTATCCACGTGCGGCACGTTGGCGCAACGGTAGAGTTGCTGCCGTACAGCGCCGGAGACCCGGCTTCGATCCTGACTGCGGGTGCTGTCCGTACGTTTGGAGTTTGTACGTTCTCCCCGTGACCATGTGGGATTTCTCCGGGTGCTCCGGTTTCCTCCCGCACTCGAAAGACGTGCAGGTTTGTGGGTTAATTGTCCTTGGTAAAGACAGTACCGCGTGTTTAGGATAGTGTTGGTGTACGGGGATCGCTAGTCGGTGTGGACTTGGTGGACCTGTTTCTGCATTGTCTCTCTAAACGGAAGACTGTGGAGGCCAAGTCAATGGATATTTTTAAGGCAGAGATTGCCGGGTTTGGATGTTGGGAGTTATGGGGAGAAGGCAGGAGAATGGGGTAGAGAGAGAAAGATAGATCACCCACGATTGAATGGCGGAGTAGACTTGATGGGCCGGATGGCCTAATTCTGCTCCTAGAACTCATGAACTAAGATGCTGCCTGACCCGCTGAATTACTCCAGCACTTTGTGTCTTTTTCTGTCTTGTGTTTGTTTCTCACTGGGGAAGCGGGAGGTGGCAGAAGAAACATAAAAACATAGAAATTAGGTGCAGGAGTAGGCCATTCGGCCCTTCGAGCATGCACCGCCATTCGATATGATCATGGCTCATAATCCAACTCAGTATCCTGTATCTGCCTTCTCTCCATACCCCCTGATCCCTTTAGCCACAAGGGCCACATCTAACTCCCTCTTAAATATAGCCAATGAACTGGCCTCAACTACCTTCTGTGGCAGAGAATTCCACAGATTCACCACTCTCTGTGTGAAAAATGATTTTCTCATCTCGGTCCTAAAGGATTTCCCCCTTATCCTTAAACTGTGACCCCTTGTTCTGGACTTCCCCAACATCGGGAACAATCTTCCAGCATCTAGCCTGTCCAACCCCTTAAGAATTTTGTAAGTTTCTGTAAGATCCCCCCTCAATCTTCTAAATTCTAGCGAGTACAAGCCGAGTCTATCCAGTCTTTCTTCATATGAAAGTCCTGCCATCCCAGGATTCAGTCTGGTGGACCTAAACTTGTTGTGCCGGATTGTGTGGTTGCTCGCTGAAGATTGTTCTTCCTCTCTTCCAGGCACTTCCTCTTCAAGACGTCTTCTGGGACGACTCCTCTGTTCAGCACCTCGTCGCCGGGCTACCCTTTAACATCCGGCACCGTCTACTCCCCGCCTCCGCGGCTCCTGCCCAGAAGCACCTTCTCCCGCAACGCCTTTAAGCTCAAGAAACCGTCCAAGTACTGCAGCTGGAAATGTGCCGCTCTCTGCTCCATTGCCGCCTCCGTCATCCTGGCCATTCTCCTGGCGTACTTCATCGGTACGTATCTCTGCTTTAAACCTCGTGTCGACTTGCGCTGACTTGCGGTGTTCGGGAAGGGACAGCAGATGCCGCGCCACTTGAGGGACTCGTTCTCCTTCTCACTCACCTTCTCCACCGAGTCTGCATTTGTCTTTCTCAACCAGACCTTTATGATGTGAGTGTGCCTCAGTCAAGTAGTCCAGTTTACAGCTCACAGACCCACTAAACCCTGCTACATGTGTAAGAGAGAACTACAGATGCTGGTAGAATCGAAGGTAGACACAAAATGCTGGAGTAACTCAGCGGGTGAGGCAGCATCTCTGGAGAGAAGGAATGGGCGGCGTTTCGGGTCGGGACCCTTCTTCAGACTGATGTCAGGGGAGGGGGGGTGGGACAGAGATAGAATGTAGTCGGAGACAGTAAGACTGGTGGGAGATCTGGGAAGGGGAAGGGGATGGAGAGAGAAAGCAAGGGCTTTCTGAAGTTGGAGAAGTCAATGTTCAGAACGCTGGGGTGTAAACTACCCAAGCGAAATATGAGGTGCTGCTCCTCCAATTTGGGGTGGGACTCACTCTGGCCATGGAGGAGGCCCAGGACACAAAGGTCAGATTGGGAATGGGAGGGGGATTTGACAGTAGACAATAGACAATTGGTGCAGGAGTAGGCCATTCGGCCCTTCGAGCCAGCACCGCCATTCAATGTGATCATGGCTGATCATCCCCAATCAGTACCCCGTTCCTGCCTTCTCCCCATATCCCTGACTCCACTATTTTTAAGAGCCCTATCTAGCTCTCTCTTGAAAGCATCCAGAGAACCTGCCTCCACCACCCTCTGAGGCAGAGAATTCCACCGACTCACCACTCTCTGTGAGAAAAAGTGTTTCCTCGTCTCCGTTCTAAATGGCTCACCCCTTATTCTTAAACTGTGACCCCTGGTCCTGGACTCCCCCAACATCGGGAACATGTTTCCTGCCTCTAGCGTGTCCAAGCCCTTAACAATCTTATATGTTTCAAGTGCTGAGCCACCAGGAGGTCAGGTAGGTTCCCCTTCCCAGTTCTCCCACCTGTCCCACTGTCTCCGACTACATTCTCTCTTTGTCCCGCCCCCTCCCCTGACATCAGTCTGAAGAAGGGTCTCGACCCGAAACGTCGCCCAGCCCTTCTCTCCAGAGATGCTGCCAAACCCTGCTCCATATTCCTCACTGTGTAGGAATAGAATGCCTGTTATTGTCATTCAAACAAACAAAAGTTTGAATGAGATTTCAAGGAAGGAACTGCAGATGCTGGTTTAAACCGAAGATAGACCCAAAATGCTGGAGAAACTCAGTGGGACAGGCAGCATCTCTGGAGAGATGGAATAGGTGACGTTTTGGGTCGAGACCCCTCTTCAGACTGAGAGTCAGGGGAAATGGAAACGAGAGATATACTTCAGACGATGATATAGTGAGATATGGCACAAATGAATGAAAGATATGCAAAAAAATAGTAACAATGGTAAAGGAAACCGGCCATTGTTAGCCGTGGGCCAGGTGAAAACAAGTTTGCAGTATTTGTTCCACCTCGATTAGTAACCGCACCAATGTGCACTTTTCAGTACATGAGTCTAGTTTATTGTCACGGGCACCGAGGTACAGTGAAAAGATTTTGCTGCGTGCTATCCAGTCAGCGGAAAGACAATACATGATTACAATCGAGCATTTACAGTGCAAAGGGAATAACGTTTAGTGCAAGGTAAAGCCAGCAGAGTCCGATCAAGGATAGTCCGAGGGTCACCAATTAGGTAGATGGTAGTTCAGCACTGCTCTCTGGTTGTGGGTAGGATGGTTCAGTTGCCTGATAACAGCCGGGAAGAAACGGTCCCTGAATCTGGAGGTGTGCGTTTTCACATTCCTGTACCTTTTGCCCGATGGGAGAGGGGAGAAGAGGGAGTGGCCGGGGTGTGACTTGTCTCTGATGATGCTGCTGGCCTTGCCGAGGCAGCGTGAGGTATAAATGGAGTCAATGGAAGGGAGGTTGGTTTGTGTGTGATGGTCTGGGCTGCGTCCACAATTCTCTGCAATTTCTTGCTGTTCTGGATGGAGCTGTTCCCAAACCGTGCTGTGATGCATCCTGATAAAATGCTTTCTACGGCGCATCTGTAGAAGTTGGTGAGAGTTGTAGGGGATATCCTCAACTTACGAAGCCTTTAGTTTTGTTTAGTTTGGAGATACTGTGCGGAAACAGGGCCCTTTGGCCCACCAAGTCCATAATGGCCAATGATCACCCATACACTAGTTCTATTGTACACTGGTTATAGAAGCCAAATAACCTACATACCCGTACGTCTTTGAAAATGTGGGAGGAAACCGGAGCACCCGGAGAAAACCCACACGGTCACAAGGTGAACGTACTTTGCGTGGGTTTTCACCGGGTGCTCCGGTTTCCTCCCACACTCCAAAGACGTGCAGGTTTGTAGGGTCAATTGGCTTCTGTTGTGTAGGATAGTGCTAGTGTACGGGGTGATCGCTGGTCGGCGCGGACTCGTTGCGACGAAGGGCCTGTTTCCGCTCTGTATTTCTGAACTAACCTAAAACATGCAGTCTGTACAGACAGCACCCGTACACAGGATCAAACCGGGTCTTTAGTGCTGTAAGGCCACAACTCTACCACTGCGCCACTGTGCCACCCACACCTTTAAGGAATTGAATTGAATTGAATTGAATACTCTAGACAATAGACAATTGGTGCAGGAGTAGGCCATTCGGCCCTTCGAGCCAGCACTTGTGAAATTCTTTGCTTGCATACCCACGGGCGCTTAAAAAGTTACAAATGCCACCCCATTCCTGCCAGTTCCTCCTTTGTCCCCCCCCCCCTCATGACTCACCCCTCACACCGGGTTCCCATTGTTCTCCCCCCCCTCATGACTCACCCCCCACGCAGGGTCCCCTTTGTTCCCCCCCTCCCTCAGGGCGGCTCCCCCACTCCGGGACACCTTTGTTCTTCCCCCCTCCTTCAGGGCACCCCCCCCCCCGCTGGGTCCCCCTTTGTTCCCCCCCCACTCCGGCTCTTCCTTTGTTCCTTCCCCCGCCAGCGGCGTCCTCACTTCCACGTGTCCTGTCCTCGTCCGTCGGTCGGCGCCATCATCGACCGCCGCGCCGACCTCTCCACAATCGCCGCCAGCTCCCTTCCTGACGCGCTCGGCGGGCGCTGCCCCGGGCCCAGCCAGCCACGGGTTCCGCAGGCCCGCGAGGTTCCGTATCAAGGACATCCTCAAACAGCAACCTTTCTGTAGCGCTCCCACCGTGGGTAATTTGATGCCGCCGTCTTGCGCAAGGTTGATGGCGAAATCAAAGCTTTCCAACTCAGATTCCATCCGTTAAACTTCAAGGCCCGATTACAATGGCAATTAGTTTAAAACTATTTGACAAAATTAAGATAAACGAATCCTTCGGCCTGTTCAGAAGGATCAGATGTCTGAAACTTTGTTTTCAATTACCAATTACCTACACCGCTATGGAAGCGAAAACTAAACATGCTTTTAAGATACGCCTTTGCCACAGAAATATTTAATTACAAATTAATTCTTAAAATGCGCCTCCAACTGTACGATTGAGAGGTTTTGTCGGCTTTTTGTGGTCATGAAAGATTTATAAATAGTTCTTACAAATAAATTAATTGGATATACAAAAATACATACCTTCTTGCAAAACCGGTTTCTTCAACCCATCAACCTCAAGTGATTAAAAATTGGACTGGGTTTTATGAATTTCTATTATTTTTCCATATTCATCAAGTAAAGGAAAATTGGTCATCAAATTTTAAGAAACATTTGGACATGTACATGGATAGGATAGGTTTATATGTTCATAAGTGATAGGAGCAGAATTAGGCCGTTTGGCCCATCTAATCCACTCCGCCATTCAATCACGGCTGATCTATCTCTCCCTCCTAAACAAACCCCATTCTCCTGCCTTCTCCCCATAACCACTGACACATGTACTAATGAAGAATCTATCTATCTCTGCCTTAGATATATCCATTGACTTGGCCTCCACAGCCATCTGTGGCAATGAATTCCACTGATTCACCACCCTCTGACTAAAGAAATTCCTCCTCATAACCTTCTTAAAGAAACGTCCTTTAATTCTGAGGCTATAGAAACATAGACAATAGGTGCAGGAGTAGGCCATTCCGCCCTTCGAGCCTGCACCGCCATTCAATATGATCATGGCTGATCATCCAAAATCAGTACCCCGTTCCTGCTTTCTCCCCATATCCCTTGATTCTGTTAGCTCTAAGAGCTATAGCTAACTCTCTCTTGAATATATCCAGTGAATTGGCCTCCACTGCCTTCTGTGGCAGAGAATTCCACAGATTCACAACTCTCTGGGTGAAAAAGTTTTTCCTCATCTCAGTCCTGAATGGCCGACCCCTAATTCTTAAACTGTGACCCCCTGGTTCTGGACTCCCCCAACTGTGAGAACAGTTTTCCTGCATCTAGCCTGTCCAATCCCTTAAGAATTTTATATGTTTCCAGAAGATTCATAGAAACATAGAAACATAGAAAATAGGTGCAGGAGTAGGCCATTCGGCCCTTTGAGCCTGCACCGCCATTTGATATGATCATGGCTGATCATCCAACTCAGTATCCCATCCCTGCCTTCTCTCCATACCCCCTGATCTCTTTAGCCACAAGGGCCACATCTAACTCCCTCTTAAATATAGCCAATGAACTGGCCTCAACTACCTTCTATGGCAGAGAATTCCAGAGATTCACCACTCTCTGTGTAAAAAATGATTTCCTCATCTCGGTCCTAAAAGTCTTCCCTCTTATCCTTAAACTGTGACCCCTAGTTCTGGACTTCCCCAACATCGGGAATAATCTTCCTGCATCTAGCCTGTCCAACCCCTTAAGAATTTTGTAAGTTTCTATAAGATCCCCCCTCAGTCTTCTGAATTCCAACGTGTACAAGCCGAGTCTATCCAGTCTTTCCTCATATGAAAGTCCTGCCATCCCAGGAATCAGTCTGGTGAACCTCTCATCCTTCTAAATTCCAGTGAATACAAGCCCAGTCGATCCATTCTTTCACCATATGTCAGTTCCAGCCATCCCGGGAATTAACCCGGGGCCTCTGGTTCTAGTCTTTCCCACTAGTGGAAACATCCTCTCCTCATCCAAACTATTCAGAGGGATATGGGGCAAATGCAGGCAGGTGGAACTAGTGTAGATGGGATATGTTGGTCGGTGTGGGCAAGTTGGGCTGACTGGCCAGTGCCTCAGAGTGGAATTCTCTGCCTCATAGGGTGGAGGAGGCCGGTTCTCTGGATACTTTCAAGAGAGAGCTAGATAGGGCTCTTAAAGATAGCGGAGTCAGGGGATATGGGGAGAAGGGGGTACTGTTTGAGAATGATCAGCCATGATCACATTGAATGGCGGTGCTGGCTCGAAGGGTTGAATGGCCTATTCCTGTACCTATTGTCTATTGTCTACTATTGACCTTGCGTGGGTTTTCTCCGAGATCTTCAGTTCCTCCTACACTCCAAATACGTATAGGTTTGTAGGTAAATTGGCTTGGTATAGTGGAAATATTGTCCTTAGTGTGTGTGGGGTAGTGTTAGTGTGCGGGGATCGCTGGTCGGCGCAGACTCGATGGGCCGAAGGGCCTGTTTCCGCGCTGTATCTATTGTCTATTGTCTGTATCACTCTATGACTCCACAACTCTAAATGATCTTGTTTCAAGAATACAACATCTTATTAAGTATCAAAGAAATTCCCTTTGTGGCTTGTGTTATTCCAAGACTTAATTGGAGAC